>BDUI01009481.1:44055-57202 GCA_002335545.1 Apodemus speciosus | reverse complement strand
TGTGTGTGAGTGTATGCCATATAAATGCCACATCTCTGAAGGCCAGAAGAGGGTGTGAGATTCCCCAAGAGCTGGAGTTACAGGCGGTTGTGAGCCACTGGGCGTGGGTACTGGGCCTGGAATGTATGTTCTCTGGAAGAGCAGTACGTGTTCGTAACTGCTGAGCCATCTCTCCAGCCCCATAGTTTGACAAAATACTGACTAAATTATGAAAAGCAGGGAAAGTTTATTTTGACCAACCGCTTTAGAGATTTCAATGCAGAATAGCTCACCTCCTAGAGGATGGGGGTTGGGGGAAACGTTTGGGGTGAGGAGTCAGGCGGGCAGRCAGGTCTTGAACTTGAGATCCTCTTGCTGGGGCTTCCTGGTAGCTGGGATGGTGGACCTGAATCATTGGCCTGAGCTTAGAGTTCCTTCCTAAGGTTGAGCGGCATCCTGCTTGTGCACGTGTCTTCATCCATGCTTCCGTCAGTGGGCCACAGGTCAGTCCCACTTCGGGTGCATCATGCTCCAGTTACCATGGGTTGCAGGTGTCAAAGGTCTAAGAACCTCTCTTCAATCTCTAGGTTACATGCCTAGAAGCAGGACCCATGGCTCACATGGCAAATTCCATTTTAATGTTTCGAGCAGTCTCTGTCCCATCTTCCACAGTGGCAGTCCTATTGCACACCCACTGCAACTTGGTTCTTCTATGTTCATAATTTTAAATGTGTCTAATGTTAATCACATATACACTGTGAGCATTTTCTCCAAGCCCTTCCTGATCCCCATAGCTTTTCCTATGATGTCTTTTTCACACAGCAGCATTGTATTTTTTTTTTTTTGGTCTTTTTGTTATTTTGTCTTTTTTTTTAACAGAGCTGAGGACCAAACCCAGGGCCTTGCACTTGCTAGGCAAGCACTCTACCATTGAGCTAAATCCCCAACCCCGCAGCATTGTATTTTAACCTCATCTATTATATCCTTTCTCTTTCCTCCATGCCCAAGGACATCAAATCCATGTATTTTCAACTTTTAAGTGTACCCAAAATATTTAGATACTTACCCGTAATTTATTTCCGAGTGTGGYGCTAGGAAGAAATTATTTTCTTTCCGGGAATCAGATGTCTTTCTCTGGTCCGGGAGTGCCATTTCTGTCCTATAGAATTTCTTCATAGGGAAAACAGTTTCTCTGCAGTTATGTCGACTGCTGCCTTCTGAGCTTGAGTAGAAATAACCACACAATCTTCTCCAATCCTTCAGCAAGCATATAATTGAATGCTTTCAGTGGGCGAAGTCAATCATGATCCCAATTACACCCAAGAAGGGATTTGAAGTAAACGAGAACACAGAGGCTTCCTATGAAGAGATTAAGATCAACTTGGGAGCTATAAAACAGGCAGATAATTACTTAATGGTAATAAAGAACACGGGGAGCATCAACACGAGCAGCACACGTGCACAGGAAGTGCTGTGTCATCTACTGTGGAGCAGTAGTAGCTCCCTGGGAGAGGAAATTGGATATTCAGAATATGGAGAAGGGCATGTCTTGGCTATGAACTGTAAAAGCTTGGAAAGGGAGGGTGGTGGGGAGAAGTGAAAGGGAGAAGGGATAGACAGAGAGGGAGGGAGGGAGGGAGGGAGGGAGGGAGGAAAGGAGAGGAGAGGAAGAGAGACAGAGAGAAGCAGAGACATACACACATACACAGAGAGAGGGGGGGAGGGAGAGAGGGACAGAGAGAGAGGGAGGGAGGGAGAAAGAGAGAAAGAGAGAGAGAGAGAGAGAGAGAGAGAGAGAGAGAGAGAGAGAGAGAGAGAGATCCCATAAAGAGACTGCTCAAATGAGCAAATCAGATTGTCCAGACCAGAGGCTATGGTTGAACATGAGGCCTACAAACCTTACAAACAGAAGCTGCCCTGGGTTAAATACTGATTCCACTACATCCTGCCTTTATTAAGCCTGTCAAGTTTTGCTACACTGTGCCTCAACCTTCTTACCTACAGATTCAAAGTAACTGCTAAGAGTCCCTGTCTATGCAGTTGTCAATGTGGTGCCCATYACCTCCTTACTCCACACAGTTGCCCTCACCCACGATCTAGAGGCATGCTGGTGGAGGAGACTCAGGTGTCTGAGAGTGGTCTTACATGCTCAGCTCTCACATTCTCATGTTTGTAACGTYCTTCAAGGGAAAGTACATATTTCGAAGTGCTTTTGTGATTGGAATGGAAGCTCTTAAGTGATCTGTGGTCAATCAAGAACTCAGCCATTGTCTCACCAAACAGTACTCCATCTAGTACGGCCAGTGTGAGCGTCGGCTGGCTTATGGATAGCAGACCACATATCGCCATTTCCTAGGACAGCCTCKATTTGGGCATCATCTGTATTTATGTCACGTTAGCATCCCCACTCACTCAGACATGCCTAGATTTAGAAGAYAAATTTAATAGCCGGTGTGATGGTTAGCTTTCATTGAACTGGACCTATCTAGAATCAGCAAGGAAGAGAGTCTCAGTGGTGGAGTGTCTGATCAGGTTGTACTGTAGGGGGGACTCTCTTGTAACTTTACTTGAGATGAGAAGACTTTCCCACTGGGGACAGCGTYGCTCCTTGTTTTGGGGTCCTGTCCCATGTAAGAGTAGAGAAAGCTGAGTAGTAAGTATGAGAGTCTTCATTCTCTGTGGCTTTGGTATGTTTGTCTGGTTTTGGTTTTTGAGACAGGGTCTCACTAAGTACCTCTATATGTCCTAGAACTCACTGTGTATATCAAGATGGCCTCAAACTCACAGAGATCTGCTTGCTTCTGTCTCCTGAGTTCTGGGATTAAAGGCATGTTAATCCATACCTGACTTTTTCTCTCAGCTCTTGACTGTGGGCATGACTAGTTGACATCATCAAGTTTTGCCTCAACTTCTCTGCAGTAACAGGCTGTAACTAGAATTCTGAGCAAACATAGCATTGCTGTATCAGAATCCTAGAGTTCTACATACTGTGWCCATCACAGGGACCAGTCCCAGTAGAGGGAAAAAATGGCAACTCCTGTATAGACAAAATGACCACAAAACAGTCTATTAATCCATCTGTACTTGACATGCAGATAAGGAAGTACATAGGAGATTACATTCATAGACTCAGGGGTTCCTGCTTAGAACKCTAGGCCTGCACACTCCACATCTCAAAGGATGTGCTCATTTCTACCCAGCATCTGCGCTTCACAGAACCCAGAGGCCGGCAGGCTCTGAGACCTCTGCAGGGAGTACTTATTTTGCCAGTGTGCCTTCTACTCTCTTCTTATCTGTATTAGTTGCTTTTGTATTGCTGTAGTTAACACGCTTGCTGGAAACAGCTCAGAAGAGGAAATGTTGATTTTGGCTCATGGGTTCAGAAGGTTCAGCCTGTCATAGTGGGGAAGGCGTGGTTGAGCAGTTCAGTTCACTTCATGGTTCATCAAATAGCAGAGCCTGGGGTGAGGGGTGCCACCCTCTAGATGTCTTCCCTTGTTTACTCCTTTTACTCTGTCACATGGGATGGTGCCACTCACTTTCAGGGTCCTTCTATTCCCTCTCAGTTACATCTGTTTGTAAATGACCTCACAAACACATGTCACCAGTTTCCTAGCTGAACCTAAATTCCATCAAGCTAACCAGAAAGCTCTCCTCGAGATAAAATAAAACAAACCTAAACAACCTTGTATTTATATTCCCATTTAAAATGTCCAAATATAAGTGTATGTGTGATGAATAATTGTGGGCTCATTTCAATATATTCCTATTATTTTCTCATGAAGGAAGATCCACACTGGTTAAGGAGAAGTACATGCAAGTATAAAAGCAGGTGTTTGAAACAGTACAAAAGGAAACCTTCAGAAGAATGGAACTGTTTTTATTTACAATGCTTACATTTAATTCCATGAAATTAGACCCAATACTTGGCATTGATTGGTTTCCTTGTAATACATTACCTACTACAATAATGAGATTTAGGATCTATGTCCTAAAGCCAAGAT
Source organism: Apodemus speciosus (assembly GCA_002335545.1). NCBI lineage: Eukaryota > Metazoa > Chordata > Mammalia > Rodentia > Muridae > Apodemus > Apodemus speciosus. Next base: position 53,219 of record BDUI01009481.1, on the reverse strand, counting down.
CCACGGCATCGTTTTTTTTTTTTTTTTTTTTTTCACTCAAGAGCAAGATGGAGAAAAAATCGGTCCTTCTTGGATAATATCCAAAGTAGTTTCATCCCTGAAATGCCAAAGGAAAATGGCTACAGGGCAAGAAGGACCCAGAGCACAGCAGCTGAACTATGTCCGTTCGGWAGAAGTAAACGCAGGCAGAGCTTCAGATGGTGCTTGGTCTGGGTCTGCAAGTGCTTAACATGCTTTGCAAATGTAACTCATAGTGAGACCAAAGCAAGTAATATCAAATGTTTCTAGTAATCCAAAAACAAAAACCAACCAACCAACAACAGCAAGAACAACAACAACAACAACAACAACAACAAAACCTGTACTCTTAATGCAGGAAAGAAAGACTAGGAAGGGAAGAGGAAGGAAGAAAGGGGTAGACCAGATAGCTGGGAGAAAGTAGAAAAGGTGGGGAACCACAAGACACTCCTGAAGAGTGTGGATCTCAAGAGAGGGCAGGGAAGCCACCCATTCGAGGCAGGCCTCCTGGCACTCATACTCTGAGAGCATTTCATAAGAACGAGGTCACAAGAAGATGAAAGTGGACAATGCCTGCCCTGTGTCTACTTCTTTCCATCCACAAGCAGGGCCGAGTAGTAAAAACAAGATAACAGCTAACATGGACTGGTCATCACCTCTTTTATTCATGTTGTGTTGTCTTAAATGTATTCCAGCCATGTGCCAAGTATGATTTATGTACTTGAAGTTCCCTCTCCCAGTTGACTCTAGTTGTGTCAAGTTGACGGAAAGCAATGACCAAGAGACACAGCATATGCGTTCTTAACAATAAAAGTATATTACTTAGTATAGATCATATATTTTTGTTTGGGAGAATTTTTTCCTTTTGAGGATTTAGTTATATTAATATGGAGAACAAGAACAAGGTAAAAATAATCCCTGTTTACTTCATTAAACTCTGAATTACTGCCTTCAAGTGGAGCCTCATCAGTAACATGGTGGCCATCCTGTCTCCAATCCCACCTCCTTGAATCTCACTGTCATCACCTACTTTACAAGTGTTAGCCATAGTAATTAGTTCACAACAAAAATCACCTGGGCAGCCTCTCCCTAACCATCTCAGTGAAGATGTTGGCCTTCACAAGGTGAGAGCAGGCAGTTATGCACTATGCTCTGCTGATGAGGTTTGCTCTATCTGCTGGTTCCTTGCTCTGTTCTGAAACCCCAACATCTGGGCAGCTAAACAATGCTGGAGATCTTCACAATTGGCTGATGTGGGCTCTCCAGGCACCACTGAGTCCCTGTCTCTGCCCTTCACTCTTATTCTCACCTCTAGCCAACTTTCAGTTTTTGGGTTTTTTTGTTTTGTTTTGTTTTGTTTTTTGGATTTGGTTTTTTCGAGGCAGGGTTTCTCTGTATATCCCTGGCCGTCCTGGAACTCACTCTRTAGACCAGGCTGGCCTCGAACTCAGAAATCCACCTGCCTCTGCCTCCCAGAGTGCTGGGATTACAGGCGTGCGCCATCATTGTCCAGCTTCAGCCAACTTTCTATTACCTCTGCTAATCCCCACTATCTTCCGTCTCCTAACACATCACCCTCATTTGTTGCAGTTGACATTGCAGAAGTCATCAACCTTACACAAAATTAGGCAAGATAAATTCAGGTGGCCTCCTTTAAAAGGAGGGGAAGCTATAATGGACATACTCTGTTCTAGTCTGTGATGATTAGAATATGCTTTGCTCAGGGAGTGGCACTAATTGTGGATGTGGCCTTCAGGAGGAAGTGTGTCACTGTGGGCTTCAGTTTTAAAACCCCTGTCCTAGCTGTCTGGAAGCCAGTCTTCTCATCTCTGCCTTTGGATGAAGATGTAGAACTCTCAGCTCCTCCTGCACCATGCCTGCCTAAATACTGCTATGCTCCTGCCTTGATGACCATGGATTGAACCTCTGAACCTGTAAGCCAGCCCCAATGAAATGTTGTCCTTATAAGAGTTGCTTCAGTCATGGTGTCTGTTCACAGCAGTAAAATCCTAACTGAGACACAGTTGGTTTGTTTTTTTAGTTCCAGCAATGACAGAATGGAGCCTGGGCCTTCTCGTGTCTGTCTGTCTTTCTTTTTCTTTTGTTGAAAAATTTTTTTTCATACAGTATGTTCTGATTATGGTTTCCCCTACTTCTCCTCCCCTCATGTCCTTCCCATGCCCCTCCCATCTGGATACACCCCCTTTCTACTTCATTAGAACCCCAACAGGCTTCTAAGGAATAATAATAATAAAATACAGTAAGATAAATTTTTAAAAATCAGAATATGACAAAAACAACAAAATAAAAAAAGAGCTAAATGAAAGTATGAGGGGACACAGACACAGAGACACACACTCTGCACATRCAGGAATCCCYTAAAGGCCCCCAAACCAGAGGCCATAATACACCCAAAGAACCTGTAAGATTAAAACAAAAACAAAGACAAAAACAAATCCACCCAACTTAACATTATGAGACAAAGAACCTCCAAAGATCTGTAGAGTTTTGTATTGGCCACCATGACTGCCAGACCTGTTGTGTCTAGAAAATGACTCTGTGGTGTCCCTCACCCCTTCTGGCTTTTACACASTTATTCCTCTTCTCTGCAGTTCCCTGAGCCCCCGAGGGGGAGGTATCCAGTGGAGACATCCATATAGGCTGACTTTTCCAAATATCTCTCCCTCTGTACTGTGTCTGGCTGTCTCCGTATTTGTCCCCATCTGTTACCAGAGGGAGCTTCTCTGATTATGGCTGAACAAGGATGGATCGTGTTCCTTTGGGGGGCATGGGGAGTCAGGGTCTCATGTATCCCAGACTGGTCTTGAACTTGCAAAGTAGCCAAGAGTGACCTTGAACTTCTGTTCCTCCTGATTGTGCATCTGGAGTGCTGGGATTCTAGACGTGTGTTAGCGTGCCTCTCTTGGTCTAATTACCTTTCCAGCTGGCGTAGTATAAACCAGGCTAATTAACAGACACATTCAAGGAAAACATGGCACATGATAAAAGAAAACTACTAAGCAAATTATTTTCTTCTGCAGGAAYCATGTCAGATTCAAGTTAAATTGGGTTTGTGGGTTTTTTAAATGCATCCTGGCACCTTAKGGTGAGGATGTCTCTTCGCTCACAAGCCTGTTTGTGCACGCCTATGCTTTAGCAGACAGCGCTAGATGCATGCTGCTGGGGTTAACACAGCATAGTTGATGGACCTGTCATGTYTGGAAGCAGGAGCTTCCTCTTCTGGGGCTCAAGGCACGTAGCTGCTTGCTTCAGTTCACTTCTTCCTTCCCAAAAGGCTTAGCGCGTCAAGGAAAATGACAGCTCATTTTTCAAGAACTTGGACGTGTCAGAGCTGGCAAGAATGAGCCTGCCTCCTTCCCGAAGGCCGACTCCCTGGTTCTTGATTCAGTTTCATCTAACCACACTAATATTCATCATTTGACTCCAGTATGAAAGACCAGACAGGATGCCCTGAAGAAGAAAGGTACATGAGCAGTAGCACAGAGATATATTACAGAAATCTCTACAGAGCAAAGCAGTATCGGGAGAGATGCTTGAAGTGCTCTGTGCCAGTGTCCCGGCGGATGCTCTGCTGCTGGGGGATGAGGTCRTACACCTGWGCATGGTGCTGCAGTCAGATCATCTGCATCTTCCTCTGGGTGAGGAGGGAACTCACCCAGAAGATCATTCTCAGCTGGAAGATGGAYGYGTCTGTCTGTTATGCTATGTCAAAGAGTTAGGTTGAGGATTACATCAAATGTTTTGTGTGCATCTCCTTAAGGCAGCCCCTGGAAGGGGCAGGGGCGTGGCAAGCCTTAGGTTCTTTTGCTTTATCATGGAACATAAGAGATAGGCAAGGAAGGGTGAGCTGGAGACCATCCCGAAGGSAAGTGGCGTCCGAAGGGGCAGAATGGGTGGGTAAGCCCKGGATCTGGGGGCCTGTCTCTTGGGTCCAAACACTGTTTCTATTGTAGAGGAGCTGGTGTTACGTCTACGCCTCAGATCCCTCACTGTCCCGGGAGGCTATTGAAATACCTTTGCCATAGTCCTTCCCCACAGATGAAAAGGCCTAGCTTTTATGAAGCACGTAGAACCGTGTCTGGCTCATAAGGAACACCCAATAAACACTAACCAGCTCTTTCTAGCCTGCTGAACTATTCATCAGGAAGGGCCACGGTCAGAGGGCGTGCCACCAATGCCCCAAACACAGGAAACCAAGCCTGCCTTCACAGGTTAAGCAAACTCTTGAGACTCAGAATGCTCCAAAATTTTGGTGAGCATTGACATAACATCCTCAGTGGAAAATTCCACAGCAGGGAACTTTGTTTCATGCACTATATATATGTGTGTGTGTGTGTGTGTGTGTGTGTGTATAAAATTTTATATATATAAAATATAATTAATATATATTAAATATATTACTAATTATAAATATAGTAAATATATTATATATATAAATTTTTATATATATTAAATAATATATATATTAAATTTTGTTAAGCTATCTCCAGCTGGCGTGTAAAGGTAGATGATACCTACATGAATTTCGGGTTTGATATACTCCCACCCCTAAGATGTCTCATCATGGATATGCAARTATGTCTGAACCCCAAATCTACAAATTCTGGAACATTTTAGATGAGGCTACTCAAATCAAACTAAGGTAAAGAGATCTTTCAGGTCTGAGAAATAGCCAGCACTGCTCAGCTGAGTATCCTGTTTGTTCAGTGGTTTCTTAGCAAAAGATGAAGAGCAGAGATGGCCTGTTCTCTTAGATTTCCTGTTCTTTGGTTGATACACAGAGGCTGTCTCAATTCCACCATGGTTCCTAGCGCCACCTTGGAAAGGCGGCCACCCTGGAGCTTCTGTCCACAACAGACATGGCCGCTTCTTCCTCTCTGGTGACTGAAGATGTGATCGTAGCATGGCTAACATGGTAACGTGGCTTAGTGGCAAGAGATGAATTTGAGTGACAGAACCCCGAGTTCTCGGGGACGGTAAGTCTCACCTCCGCTAAACAGTGACAGGAGAATTGGGGCTCAGGGATAAGGGCTGTGCATGGACAGGTCCTGCTTGGCTGATGTCCAGAGGCTACCTGACAAGAGCATCCTCCCCAGAAGAGAGCTTTCCAGGAGGCCGGGGAGGATCATGATCCCCCTCTCCAAATGTAATCTGCAGCTGGCTGGCATGTCTCGGGGTGACACTCATCTTCTGAATTACATACAGCATGAAATAAAGGATGGATAGCTGGGATTAATATTTTCCTTTCCATAAACCTATTGAGAGAAAAATCCATTCCGCTTGGTTTGGAGAAGAAGAAATGCAAAGAAACGGGGAGAGCCACCTTGTGAGAGTGTCCACATGCATTGTGGATGTAGTGAGGATTGTAGTGAGGTGGGCATCACTAATAACAAGGATAAGGATAAAAAGGCTGGGAAACCTTGGTCTACTCAAAACCCTGCAGGTTCAGATTGGCATACTGGGTGGTGCTACCTGAGAYAGTGTGTTAATCACTAGTTAGCATGGGACAAACATAGCCAAGAAAAACCTTAGATACAGAAAAGCTAGTTTGGAAAGATTACAGTCCATAGTCTCTTGGCTCCATTTGTCTCTGGGCCTGTGGTATGGTAGAACATGACAGCATCCAGTAATGCAAAGCAGATTACCTTATAGAAGCCAGGAAGCAGCAGGGAGGGAGCTGGGGACACCACAGACCCTTTAAGGAACTCCCCAATGGCCTCTATCTCCCAGCTAGACTATTTCCTTAAGTTTACATTCCTGACCAATAGCCTGTTACTCAACAAATCCATCAATGGTTATACCCATTGATCAACCCATGGTTTCGAAAGGTCCACTGCTAAACACTGATGCAGTTGCATCAAGCCTTCAATGTATAAGCTTTGAAGGCCATTTAAGATCCAAGCCATAATACACAGGGAGTTTAGATTGTAGGGGCGGGGACTTGAACTGCTTCTTACCCCTCTGATAACATTGAAGTTGGGGGGAGGTGGCATTAGTAGAGGCAGCAAACATTTTGAAAGTCAAGTGCCAGTCCATCTGAATTTAATTGCATACTGTTCTGGGAGTTTTTGAGAAACACTTGTTGCACACAACCTGAAGAATTCGAGAGCCGGGTGGGCATCTGCAGCCTCTCCCAACATGACCAATCAGAAGGTCACACCCATTTCATTTGCAAGTTCAGCTCAAGTGCAGTTTCTACAGGTGAGCTTGAGCGTTCTGAATCCTAGTCAACTGGCTCGTTCCATGAGCTGCTTCTTTGGAGCTTGCACAATGGAGAACTGCATATCCTGATCTTGAGTGAGAGATTCTGAGCCCTGTTCCTATTCAACAACCAAGAGTAACATAGACTGCAAAGAGGAACTGTCTTAGCTAGGAATTTTATTACTGTGAAGAGATACCATGACCGAGACAACTCTTAGAAAGACAAACATTTAATTGGGACTGGCTTACAGTTTCAGAGCTCCAGTCTGTTATTACCATGGTGGGAAGCCGGCAGCATGCAAGGCAATGTGCAGTCAGACACGGTGCTTGAAGAGCTGAGAGTTCTACTTCTTGATCCGAAGGCAGCTAGGAGGAGGTTCTGATTCCACAGTGGGTAGCTTCCGCATAGGAGACCTCAAAGCCTGCCTACACAGTGACGCGCTTCCTCCAACAAGACCACACCCACTCTAGTGAGGCCACACCTCCTTCTAGTGCTACTCCTTATGGCCAAGCATTGAAAAATACATAAATCTATGGGGGCCAAAACTATTCAAACCAGCACAGGAAACGAGTGTTTCCCCAGAAGTATTTGAAGGTTCATACAAACTGTAGTTTTTTCCCTTTGGATGTTCAAGATAGTGACAGGCACAAAACTCACATCCTCTGGCACTTCAGATTGTTTGGCATAAAGGAACCTGGCTCCTATCTAGTGACCATTCGCATATAATTATAGAGAATGAAGATTTGATAATGAGAAACCTTTGCCTCAACATAAAAGCAAAGCGAAAGCTGTATTACAGCTACCCAGGAATGGAATGCACGCCCTCTTCCAAGAGAATGAGTTATCACTAGAGAGTACTAAAGCGGGCACTTGAGGAAATCTGTCAATTATTTTGCAGATGGGATTTCTAGCTTGGGAGATGGTAAGATAAAAACAGGGGTTTATCCTTGACCGACAGCCACCAAGGACATTTTTGCTCCTTCAATAGCCCAAACTCTTAAATGTTTTGAATTATTTCACAGAAACCCAGAGAGTCAAATGGTTCTGTTTCTAAGGTTCTGCAAAGCATCTTGGGAAGCATACATCTCAACCTCACTTTTTTTTTTTAATTTATCTTTTAGGTAATGAGGCCATGGCATAGTTGCTAGGTGCTTTTAAGGTCACATTGTTGGCAAGGTGTAGACAGACTTTTGGTTACTTAATGGGTTCTTTTTCTTACCATCCTTCTCTGCCCCAATCCCTTCCAATCCCCTAACACTAGGTAGGAGAGAAAGGATAGAGAATGGGGAGAGTAGTCCTGCTGACTAGGGTCCTGGAGTTCCTTGGGGCAGTATGGATCTTTCTCAGCAGGATATCTCTAACTAGTTAAGAGCAATGAGCCATCAGCAATCAGTGGGAGCGGTAGCAGGGGTTGGGGATGGAGGTGTGGGGGAAGGGTGGGGGCAGGGGATGCAGGGGTGGGGGCAGGAGAAGCAGGGGTGGGGGCAGGGGCGGGGGCAGGGGCAGCAGCAACAACAGCAATATCCACCACCTCTCTTGGAGCTCTAGCATTTTTATACCCTCCCAAGAGTCCCCAGAATTCCAAATGTCATACATTTGCAGGAATTATCTATAACTGGCAACATCACACCCTGGCCAGAACATGGGGCAAATCACAGTCAGCTGCTGTGGACACTCTGAAGCAGCCCCATATCCCACACCTGGGATTCAAACCAAAACACATTCCTCTAAGATTTCTATGATTCAAGAAACCAACATTTTGATTACAGCAAGGGGGCAGAGCAGCAACATGAGCCTGCCATCTGGAACTGCATTATGAGCTCTTTCTGCCTGTTCTCCCACATCCTATCCATCCTACACATACACCACATTGGTGATACTCCCAAGCCATGGCCCTGATTTGTTGGGAACACGAAGGTCCTTGTGCCCACAGATCCCCCAGGGAAACCAGGAATGCTAAGCTCTCAGAATTGTCTTCTGAAAGGCGAAGAATGTAAMACCTATTCTTCCATCCAGAAGGGTGGGCATTGCAGGTAATTAACAGCTTGGTGATCTGTATTAGCTATTGGGCCTGGCCATATCAAGCTCTCACAACCAGAACCACAATTAGCTAGAAATCTAAATGGCCCTCACATTACCTGTATAGCCAGGGGCCCCCTAGCAGTCTAAACTGCCCTTACATTGTCCGAACAGCCAGAGGCTCCCCCAAGTTCTCACAACCAGGACCAGAGGTGGCTAGTAGCCACCTTGATGCCATCTGTATGAATGAGACCATGCCAGATCTTTCCTTAGGCTTTAGAGCCCAAATCTCTAGAGGCCATCTTCTTGGAAGAAATGACATGGTCTTTGRGTTGAGTTTTGATGTAATTATGCCTCCTTGTGCACAGGGGTTTGTATTACACCAGAAAACTTTTTTCCCCCAATCTGTACCATGTTTATGTATGCCGGCAATAAATCACCTGGTGTGAGACTCCCGAAGTTCCATCCAGTCTAAGATGGGCTGAGTTTTCGTTTCACCTCTTCATGGATCATTGCACTGCTGGCTGTGGTACCTGAAGGGATGCCCTCCTCCCCGCCCACCTCCCCTCACCCACACTGATTTATGCCATTGCTGTGATTAAAAATGTGCAAAAGCTACCTGTGTTCTTTGAAGGTATACTTAGAATTTTCTATTACAACATTTAAGACTAGATCTGAGGGCCAGAAGGATGGCTCAGTGGATAGCAGCACTGGTTGCTCTTGCAGAGGACTGGGTTTCATTCCCAGCAAACGCGTGACAGCTCACAATCACTGGTTATTCCAGTTCCAAGGGCTTTGATGACCTCTTCTGGCCTCCTCAGGAACCTGCCAAACCCACAGTATATATACATACATGCAGGCGAAGCATTCATACACATGAAAATCACAAGTATATATATATATA
>BDUI01009476.1:20397-44869 GCA_002335545.1 Apodemus speciosus | reverse complement strand
TATACTTACTCTACATTTGACTCGTACAGACATTTAATGTCCATGAGTCAATGAATACTTTCAGATCATAAGCAAATACACCTTGAAATTAATTTTAGCCTTATCCTAAAATGAAAACAGCCTAAGTTGAAAATGTGTTTAACAAAATCAAAAGAAAAAGAAAAAGAAAAAKAARCAAAAGAAAAAGGCATAGYGTGGGAGGGCATTGTTARGAGGACAGGGGCTTGGCCGGCCAGTAGGGGAGGAAGAYGGGTGGGAGGAACGTGGGTAGACTGCATTACAGAAATTATAAATTATATAAATGTGCAACCATCAAGGAACAAGTTTAATTTAAAATGAGTTACGGGGGAGGGGCTAGCTCAGTGGTGGGGCACTGGCTAACGTGCACAAGGCTCTCCCTTCAATTCCCAGCACAAAAAAGAAGAAAAAAATGGAGAGTAATGTGTTTACCACCCTTGACTAATGAGTACTCTCGCTTCTCTGCGCAGCRCACCACAGAGTGCRCTGTGTCCTTCCTCTTCGAAAGCTAACTAGGTGCTGMTACTCACCGCCACGGGCCAGCAGCCAGAGAGCACAGGAGCGCATCCTAAGAAAAGACCCAACAACAGGCAACAATCTCTTCTGGAAACAAGTATTGTTTGTTTGTGTGTTTTGTTTGTTGAGATAGTGCTAAATTGTGCAGCACTATCTCAACAAACAAACGCACAAACAATTGTTTGAATTTCTGGTCTCAGGAATCCTCAGGCCTCAGCTTCCTGAATTAGCTGCAACTCCAGCTGCAGTCCACAGTCACCATTCACAGCTATAGAGGGCTTCTACTAAATGTGTGTCATGTAACAATTGTAAAGCTAAAAAGCCATAAATTAATCCAGAAGTTTAGGACTCATTAACGAATCTCTGGACTCCTATTGGCTGGCTAAGTAAGGCAGCTCTTAGCTTGTCTGCTGCCTTTATACACATGGGAATGTGGTTCTCTCTAGATAGAAAAAATCCTAAAGGCAMGCCTCCTAATGCCCACCTTGGCAGGCATCCTACCCSGAATGCCCTGCCTGCATCAGAAAACAAGATGAAGTCAGCTTTTCARAAAGCTCAAATTCTAAGAGAGTGAGGCGGACATATTCAAGTTGCAGTKTCTCTGTGACTCTGGGAGATCACACTCCCAAASGCTACAGTTAATGTGCTCCATCTAAATCCCCACTGCATTAAAGTCTGYASTGCACTCATCAGCCCCGASGTGAGCCCAGGGAGTCWCCAACGCCAGCAGGGYTCTAGTGYACTCCAGGCGGGGAACGAGCACTGATTTCAAGTAGCTCAAGACATTGATCATCTGTCCAAACGCCACCTCAGGATGACTGGCCAAATGTCACCCCTAAGAACATTTACAATGAACCTGTTTGATTTTTAAGACATCTCTAACCTTGAAGGCATGTGCCTAAAGTATGTTTTCCTATGWCCACAGCGCTGAAGACTCCCTGTCACCCAACAGYATCACAGCAAAAGGCATCACTCCTACTGGAAGGATACTGGCATGGAGTTGAAATTCTGTACACAGCAGGAATGCAAAAGCAGATACTACAGGGCATGTAATAATGCTAATATAAACAATGTCACTGGCCACTTACACACACACATATTCACATACTCATATTCTGTCTCGCTCTGTCTCTCTGTCTCTCTGTCTCTCTNTCTCTCTCTCTCTCTCTCTCTCTCTCTCTCTCTCTCTGCTGTAGAGTGGCCTCAGGCAGGGCCTCAGGAAGGATCCTGAAGAAGGTGCTGCCATCACGGGAGGTGACAGCTCCAAGAAAGCCAGCTCTGGGCAGAGATCCCTGAAGACCTCTGGGGACAAGGTAGAGAGGTAGAAAACCRGACCACGGATGCTCCTGACCCGGACTCAGCTATTGTGTGTGCTTTCAACTCTTCACCAAAAAAAGAAAAAAGAAAAAAAAAGAATTATAAAGAATGAAAATGCAAAGAAACCTAGAGAAAATAATAGAATAAGAGTATAAAAACAAATTTGAACAGTTGTAAAATCTATTTCTATTTCATGCTAATTGGTATTACAAGAGTCAAAAGGTCTCCTTTTCATTTATAGATAAAAAAGGTAATCTAAGTATGCTAATGTTAATTTATTCCTGGATAAAAAAGCAACTTATCAGCAAGCCTGACCACAGCATTCAGTCTACCTTGGAGCCTGTGCCCCAGGCCATCAGGGGCAGCACTCTCTAACTCATCCAAAGCAGCTTCAAGGCCTGCAACCTCCACACACACACACACACACACACACACACACACACACAGCAAGAGGCTTGGACAGATGTTCCATTTTTACCTTTTATACTGCACTTTACTCTTTTAAGATATACAAATACTTCTGGGTTACAATTTTACAATTGCCTCAGCTCAGATTCTTAAATTGTGAGTGGTTTAATTCTCAAAAACTAAATGTGGATGTTGAAAAAAAGAAAAAAAAAACTTTGGCGACAGGAAAATATTTCTAAATATGTACAGACCAAAACTGAACTAACTGAATGTAGCAGGATTTTCCTGGTCCAATTGATTTAATTATTAATCCAACAAGAAGCCTGTGATTGGACATGGAAAAGGGAGGCGGAGCTAAGAGTGGCAGAGACAGAGGAAGAGGAAAGGAAGATGGAGGGAGAGGAAGGCCATCCAGATTCCACGTGGTTTTAAATAGCCACGGTGGCTATAATATCATATAGGGATAGAATAATTGGGATAACTTGTCTAATCTAGGTGGGCAGTTTGTATCATTATCAATTGGCTCTGAAATTATTGTGTGGGCATCTTGTGAACTGAGAATTTATTGATATATAAATCTGACTGCTTAATTATAAGCTTCTAGAGTTTTGATTTTACCAGGTTACTGGGAATTATGATGGTTAACCGCAAGGTGGGTGGTCATTGCATGGGGCTGGCATGGCAGCAACCCCCAAGGGAACTAACTCATAGCTCCAGGCCAGAGAGTCTGCTGAGATGAAAGAGAACACCCTGCTGGAGCACATGGCCCACCACAGCAGTCCTATTGGGAGCACACTGCATGGTGTTGGGGGTGGGGTGATCACTGACGTTACAACATGGATTGTACCGCAGCCTTGGCTCTGGGCAGGGAGCAAGTATACTTTGGACAGCATAGGCCATCTTACATTCAACCAACCCTGCCCGAGACACCTAGGCTCAGATGCCAGGCAACTCTAGCTTCTAGATTGCCATGATACACTGTTAAAAGTTTTCTGCTCCTTTAAAAACATGTAACAACTTAGTATATCCAACCGCAGCATGTATCAAATTAGTGTTGACCTTTGTGCTCTATTGTTAGTGTTACAATATTTGATTTTAAAAATTGCTATTCTAGCTCCTAACTTGAGTTTTGTTAAACAAACAAACAAACAAACAAACAAATAAATGGATTGGAATTAGGATAGAATTTCCAACTATTTCTGAAATGCCCCTAATCATACATCTGCCATGTGGTACTATAAACTTGAAAACAGCATCTCAGCACCAAAATCCATCACCCCAAAGCCATCACCAACAGAAAATCTGCTCTACATCCTGAGCATCAAATATTCAGCTGGGACCTCTTTTGTATAAAAATAAACAAGCATGTCAAATTTAGCATGCAAATTCTTTTTATCATTAATAAATGGCAAAATTAATGAATAATTTTTTTAAGCTTTTATGATTTGGGACYAGAGAGCTGGCTCAATGCTGAAGAGGACTTGCTAATCTGACAGAGGAACAGAGTTCAGTTGCGAGCCCCAGCACTGGACAGCCCACAACTGCCTGTAACTCCAGGGGCTCTGATAGCCTCTTGTGGTCTCTGAGATAACTGCACACACATGTGCATAAACAAACATACAAAGTATTTTTTAAATTATGACTGTTAATAAACACTTGCTTTATATACTTACTTTATATTTTACATTTGTATATAACAAGAGCTTGTAGAACTTTCTTCAGTAAAAAGAGGTTATAAATCAAAAAGCTTTAATCAGCCCTTGCCTAAAATACATGCTCCTGGCTGCAGCCTAGAAGCAACGGCTTAACCACACTGGCCAGGTATGCAGTAGTGAGACCATGTAAGATGTGTGGAAGATGAGCCCTCTATAGTTGTTAAAATAGAACCACCAGCCGTGCATTTCTCCGTATGCGACTGTAACATCAAGACATGGCTATTTCACACAGTATTTTATTTTACCTAAGAGCATTTGATTTGGCAGTTTTTTGCTTCACACTGCTACAGGCTTTACAGAAACATCCATAACTTTGTGTGTGCGTGGGGGGGGGGGTGAATACTGGTGTGCATGTGACACAGTGCATGTGTGGACATGAGGACAACTTTAGGTATCAGTTCACACCTGCCACCTTGTCTGAGAAAGCCTCTCTTGGTATCGGGACATACCAGGCTGTCTGGCCCATGGAGTTTCTGGGCATGCGCATGTTTCTATGCCCTATTTTGCCACAGACTGCGATTGCAGACCTATGCTACTGCCTCTGGTACAGCCAGCACTGTACCAACTGAGACCTCTTACAAGTCCAATACTGCTAAACCCTATACACTGAAATCAGATAGAAAAGATAACTGCTATTCACAGTGACTACAACACCTCAAAACAATAAAGACCATTAAACAGATAAGGTGAAATGTGCTTAGTGTCCCACTATTAAATATCTCTACCTTTAATGGAAAAACATTTATCTTGCAGCGTTTGTATGAAATGTGTTTCGTACGTATCCTGTTTGTTTTGCTTTGCTTGGTGCTGGGAATGGAACCCAGAGCCACAACCCCAAGAGATCCCCAGTCTTACATAAGATGTTTCTTTGTTGAAATAAGTCAGTTTATCCTGAATTCTGCAAATGAAGAACTGTGTAAATGTCAATTCCAACTCTTTCACTTCTTTGTCTTGATATAAGGTACAGAAGTAAACCTCCAACAGATATGAGTATACAGTAGCAAAACTCATTAGCATGGCTCACTAGCATGCTTGAAGTCCAGGGTTCAATCTCCCAAAGGCACATAAAGGATAGAGGAGAAATCTTTTTTTTTAACAAGTGAACATAAAATCACAGTGATTCAATTATAAGAAAACATCAACCATCCATTTCAGATTCCCTAGTTCCTATTAAGGAATGATAAATGGCAGCCTTGAGCAGGTCACCAGAAAAGAACTGTAATTCTTGCGGAATTAATTCATCCAGCAGGTAAGAGACAGTTACTGTATAACACACAAAGGACTGGAGCATCATGGTGCCGGCCATGAATCAGGGTCGGTGTGTAAGACGCCCACAGCCATTCCTGGGACCAGCAATGCCCCTGATCACCGGTAGGAAGCCTTTCTTCACTGAACGCAAAGCCTTACCTCTGAGATTTCTGGGATGAATCTGCTTCGTTCGAGGCATTTTCTTAGATTTAAGAGCTCCTTTTTCTTCTTAGAAAATGTTGGAAGAGCAGGTTACCAAAGGCCGGCTCCATGTACTCATCGGACATCAGTTAATCCACATGCTGAAAAGAAAAAGATAAAAGTAGTAAATCTCATCACCTTCAAAAGGGAAGGATACTTCAAAAGTTAGGGGCTTAGAGCAGTGCTGACCTAAACTCAAAAGAAGGTAACCTTTGCAAACACCATTCCCTTTTAACTAAATATAAGACAAGACGGGTCACCTTGCCATTCTCTAGGCCCCCTTGTTGAGAAAACAGGTGGGGGAAAAAGTCTCTAGACATTAGTTAGACAAGAATGAAAATGTTCACTTTAGAACTGCATTGCTGGGTACAATTAAAGTTAGTGTGAGGTGACAAATAGTTATGCTGTATAGATATACCCATTCATAAGGGAAGCCCAATGTCCTGGCCATGTTGTTTCAGTTGACTCAGTTAACATTCACAGTTGCTTTGGTGGCTATTCCCCAGTGATGACATGTCTCCCTTCTAGGCTCAAGGCAGGACTGCACATGCCTGTGATCCGAAGCTGCATATTGACCTTTGAGTAGACCACAGCCATGCCTCGCAKCGGTGCCGGCGCTCTTAGTTATCAAAGCAAGATATTCCAAAGCATTCCGTCCCCTCTGGCACAAGCCAGGCACTGTTCCAGTCAGTATATGTGACTAAAAGGTTGCACTGCCAGTGACACAATGTGATCATGCTGCCTAAACAAAAAGCAGCCCTTTGTTGACGTAAGTGTCTGAGGCTTGGGAATTACCTGTTACTGCAGCACAACCTAGTCTGTCCTGACTGTGCCTTTTCAAGCTGAAATGCAACATGCCAAGACGTAATTATCCAACAGGCATGTCCAACCTATAGCCCAAGGACAGTAGCTAAGTCTGACTGAAGATCTCTATAAATGCTGCCTAAGACAAAATAGTAAACTTACTTAAAATATTACAAGATTTCTTTTTGAAATTCTTTCTTTGTTATTTATTTATTTGTAACTCTGTTGCAAGGCTCTCCAGCCATGGCAATGTGTTGCAATGTCAAAAAGTTGAACGTGTCTGAAAGTTAACCACCCATCTGTCCAAATCAGCAACCTCCTTCTCTCCTCTTCCACTAGATTCTTTCTCAATAATCAGTTAAAAGTTTAGCTGTAACTTCCTGCAACAATGCTGATAAGCAAAGCCCATTAGGCTGGCACTAAGGGGTGAGGCCAAGTTTAGTCACTAAGCAAACACAATAGACTAAGGATGCTTTGTTTAAAACCTCTCATATCTATTACTGTGCACAACACAAGAGAACACTTAATGGGTTTACTACTTATCACCTAATTTAATCCTAAGGGTTTCTACTTATCACCTAATTTAATCTTAACAACAGAGGCAACAGCTCGAACTCAGCCACTTTACAGAGTTGGGAAGAAAAAGTTTTGGAAAGAGATAAAATAAAAACAAAGACAACAGCTCCAATTCGTCCATTTTACAAAGAGAAACAAAACAAAAAAACAAGTTTTGGGAGAGATTATGAAATCTTCCTCAGATATATGGAATGTGGCCCCACACAACTCCATACCCATTTCCTCTGAGAAGATAAGACAAGGACAATCCCCTCCCAAAGGGATGAATGACACAGCAAATCATGAAGACATACTTTGGAATCAAACCTGACCGGGTTCAAGGCCAGGCTTTACCCCATACTGTGTGGCCTCGTTCAAGGTACTTAAGTTCTCAGAAAAGAAGATCAGATTTCCCAAGCTGTAAAATCAGGAAACATTATCCACCTCAGACCAGCTAAGGACTGAGGACTTAGCTAAACAATGTAGAAGCTTTGCCTGCCACATGAAAATGCTGAAATATTAATTCCCGGGAAGAACGCTTCTAAGGGAAAGAACATGTATCCCAGAATCAGGTTTTGGATGTATGTTTTCACTTTAGCTAAAACGCATAAGGAAAAGGCGACGACAATTAACGTCCTTGCGACTGTACTCCTAACACGGCAATCAGTCGGCATAGCACAAACTATTCCCAGTCTAACACAAGACGAAGAATATGAAACAGGGTGGTGAACGATAGATGGTGCCTCTTGCAGCACCAGCTAATGACCTACAAAAGATAGGGCTCCTCAACTCCCTTTATCACAGAGGCATCAGCTATCGCATTCAAAAAGGTCTTGACTGCACAGAGAATTTAAAGATAAAGCTATACGTGTTCCGTTCCGCATTAAAACTAAAGCTTTTAAGCGGTCACGATATTACGAAGTTTTTAAAGCGTGAACTCTGATTGTAAGCCGATCACGTGACCCCCCCCATCAGCTCCCAAGCTTAAATGTAAAATATGCAAATTCCCAACCTGTAACAGCTTGGTTGCGACCCGGTTTTGCAGCCTCCACCCCCCTGTCCCTAGCTGTCCAGCCCACATTTAAATCCGCGGTGGAGAAAGACGACAGCACCCGTAGCGACTAGGACCAGCGATCGACCATTCTTTCTCGCGAAAGAAATACATACTACAAGGTGCAAAAACAGGACACGATCAAAAAGCGTAAAGACAGTCACAAGGAGAAAAAACATGAATGAATGTGGAGGGCGGAGCCTGGGAAAACCCCTCTGCAACGCTGCACTGAACAAAGCGCTTCGCATGCCAGAAGGAGGGGGGAATGGAAGTGCCAGCTCCGGAAGGAGCCTGGAGTGGATGCGGAGAGCAGGAGGAGGAGGAGGAGGAGGAGGACAGAGTCGGCAAGAGCGGCAGCCTTGAGACTCCTCCTCGCGCCAGCCTCGCCACAGCCCCCTCCCCTCTCTAGCCGCAACTCCTGCTGGAGCCCGACCCCGCGGCGAGCCCAAGCCGCCCCGCGCCCCTGCCCACCGGCCCCGACCCACCAGCGGCGGGCGCGCGCCCTACCCGGAGAGAAACTACCCAGGTGGCCCGGAGTAAACAGGCACTCCGGGCAAAGAACGAAAGGGAAAGCGAGCCACAAAGCCGGGAGGTGCGGAAGCCGCGGCCTGGTCTCCCGCAGCCCCGCCGAGCCCTCCTGCGAGAAGCGGCCGCGGCGACCGGGAGGCCGGCCCTCCGTACCTGCTGGGCTCGCAGGACCACAGCTCCCGCCGCCCGTGCGGCCAGGACCCGCCGAAGTGGCAAGCGACTCCCGCACGCAGCATCCCCTCCGCAAGGTCGGCGCCGGCACACGCGCACACACTCACACGCACACCCGCGCGCCCGCCCGCCAGGGGGAGGTGGTCCCGGCCCCCGCCCCCCGCGCCGCGCTCTCCCGGGTGCAGCGCCCCCTCCGCCGCGCCCGGCCCGCACCCGTCGGGAACTGCGCTGCACTTGACAACCGGGACCCAAGCGGAGCCTCCTCCCGACGGGCACCAAGGCGCGAGCAGGGCGCGGGAGGGGACCGAGTGGAACCCGGCGGGAGAGCGGCCTTTACCTCTCCCGGGTGTCCGTGAGGACGGCGAGCAGCGCGAGGGCGGCCAGGGCGAAGGTCGGCGGCTTCCCCGCGCGTGGGCGGGGCGGCAGGGGATCCCCGGGGGCGGCGGGGCGGGGGCTGCGGCGGGAGGGCGGGCTCCTGTGAAGCCGGCCCCGGGGCCCCCTGCCGCCCCGCCCGCCTGCCCGCCCGCCCGCCGCAGGCCCCGCCGCGGGGACCCAGGACGCAGGAGGAGGCGCGGCCCGAGGGGCGGGGCGGGGCGGGGCGGCGACGGAGGCGGGGCTCCGCGGCCCGGGGAAGCCCGGCCGGGCCGCAGTCGGGGGCGGTTGGCCCGGGAGGAGGGGCGGGGCCGGGCGGGGCCGGATTCTCTTTACCGTCTTTTGACTTTCTAGAGCAGGCTGTGGGCCGGCCCGGTGACGTCATGGTGTCTCCCAGCCCCGCCCCTCGCCCTGGCCCTGGTAGGGAGGAGGAGGACCCGGGAGGGAGGGAGGGGGGGGGACCCCAAGGGGGTTTCCTCAGCTCCGCGTAGAGGGAAGGGGAAATCATAGTGAAACTTGAAACTCATTAACTTTGAAAAATAACTTTTAAAAAAGAGAGAGAGAAAGGGGGCTGGGGTGTTGACTTGGAGGGTCAAAGGGGACATGTTATTAAGCCCTGAACTGAAACCACTCTTTTGGTGGCGGAAGTTCTATTAAAAGACCGAGGAAAGCCAAGGTTATTCCGGAGAGAGCCTAAGCAGCAGCGAGCGCAGTTAACCCCTCCTTGACTGCCTGTCAGCTGGGGACTCACCCGCCAGGGAACTTTGGAAGCTGGGGAGGGGGTGCGGGGCGGAGCCACCCAGCAGCCTTCTGGAACTCTGGGGGAGTGAAATGGCAAGACAGACTAATTTATTACAAACCAGAGTTTGACCCCGGCTGCTAGAAAGCGTTCAGAGAACGGGAACTGGAAACTTCTGGAAATATCAGGAGAGCTGAATCTGGGGAACGAAACAGGTTTTCCAGGGTAGATATAATACTAGCACTTTGAACTTAAAAATTCCACGCATCCACAAAAAAGCCGGCAGAAGTGACCGGATTTAACGGGCCACCTCAAGTTGGAAAGAATAAGGTGTAAAAAAAAAAAAAAAAAGGCGCAAAACAAAAATATTCTTTGTTAACCGATCATACGCCCACTAACAGCTGACCATCTGTGCAAAATTGTTTTGCTCCCTCAGGGTTTCATAAAGATGTCCAGGTCGTTCCTGCTAACGGTTGACCCCTAAAATCCCCTGAGGAAGTCCTACCTCTAGCTTGCTGGAGCTAAGAAAAGCTCAAAGCCCCAGAATGGAAATTATTAAAAATGGAATACTCAGTACTGGCGAGCTTAGAGCCAAAAATAATGTTTTGCAAAGGAAAAAAATACGCCTACCAAAAAGTAAATTTGATCATAGGAGCAAAGATCATGCACCTAGAAATCTCGGATGATGGGTAATGCTATGTTAGTCTTACGATAATACCATTTTAAATTTCCAGTAGGATATCATCTATCTTATTAAATAAAATACCCAATGGGTAGGATTCACAAAACATATAATGTAGTGCCCCTCCCCCAGCTGAGCTCTTTGAATCAAAAGCTAAACGTGCAGGCACAGCTAATGTGTTAGGATAAAAACACAGTCTTCATAAGTCGAGTTTTTGTTACTTGAAATGGAAAAAAAAAAGCTAAGTGCCAGAGTGGATTTTTTTTTTTTTTTTACTCAATAGTTGCTGAAGACAACAGAAATGTATCCATGAACCCACTGTGTCTCCAAGACACAGCAGTGCTCTGAGCTTTTGAGCAAACTGCATATCTGGTTTTGATTTGTCATTTCATTGTATTTTCTTAAGCAACAAACCAGTATTAAAACTTCTCTCTGAGACAGATAATATAGAACACTTTCCTGATAAGTTTTCAGAATTTTCTAAATGAGGTTTCTTTTTTTCCATACCAAAATGCAGGGAAAGGCAGCTATGTTATTGGTATATAGTTGGTTTCGGTTTGTTTTGTGACACTGTAAATAGCAGATCCTCAGAATATAGCAAATAAACGGGAATTGGATGAGTGAACCCGACCAGTCTGGTGACTGGTAAACTTCAGCTTGAACTGTCAAAAATCCTTGAACAATGGGGATCCCAGTGACGGCTCTAGACTAGAAAGGCAAAGAGATTCCGAGGGGCCTCTTTCCATCTTGCAGGCCAAGTAAACGTCTTTGTTGAGCCCCTTGGGAGACGTGGGGTCCTGTGGGTGCTCTGACCTTATCTCTCCCACTGAGCACCTAGCCAACCTGAAGCCGCGCCCGCGCGTCCCCCAACCCCGGTTCCCACGCAGCCGCCCGGCGCTGCCTGCCTCGGGCTCCCCCTTGGCACGGCCCCGTGGGCTGCGCAGCACCGGCCCTCCGCCCGGTGCGGCCAGCAGCTCCACCGCCACGCGGAGATCCCGGAGGTTCCTCCCGCTGGCCCTGGGTCACATCGCCCGTCCCTCCCCTTCGCCCTGCGAGCTGGGCTTTCCCGTCCACCAACAAGTCCCCTCCCCCCCGCCCGCCCCTCACTCCGGCGACCCGGCAACAAACCCTTCCCCGCACGCTCTGCAGCAACTGTCCCCCTGCGCCCCGGCTCATCTTCCCAAGCCAAGCAGACAAAAGAACAGAGGGAGGAAAACTTACCGAACTACAAGACAAAAAGTCTGCTCCCAAGCTTCCTGGGTTCAACTTTTCATTTTAAAAACAACAAAAGCAGAAACCAAAAGCCTCCTAGGTTGGAAGTGGGCGTGAGAGGAAACGCTGAGGGAGGCGCTTGGTTCCCTCGCTGCACTGCCCCCCCCCCCTTTCTGGCCCTTACTCGGAGCTTTGATGTTATCTGGTGCACCGCCTACGTGGGTTATACCTTGAGCTCAGTCCCCGGTGACAGTAAGATACTCTCCTCTGTGGGTGCTGCTAAGAGGCAGCGCAGCAGGTGGCCAAAGGACAGAAACCTCCAGCTCTTACAGGTCCTGGGAAAGGACCTTTCTCACCTGAGCTGAAAAGGGTTCTCCCAGCTAGAGATCCATAGTCTCAGACTGGGTTACTTTAGCTGTTTGAATCAGAGAAGGAGGTCTCCCAGATTACATTCTTTTTCCTTCCACTCAGTACAAACTTGTAATAAGATCGTTTGGATGTTTCCCCAGGTTCTGTTCAGTTTTTAGATCTCAGCTTTGGAAGCAGATATTATTTTCTTTCTGAGATATTCCTGCAGCCTTCAAGAGACAAGAATACAACTCCCAAGATGATAAACTATAATAACACACTACAGATTCCCCTTTGGGTCAAAATACCTGCATATCCTCCTCCTTATGGAAAGCTCTTGGTTTTACTGTATTTACTCAGACCCTAACTCAACCAGGATATACATTTCTTACTATGTTTTCAGCCTCAGAATCATCACTAAGGAAAGATGTTTTGAAAATCAGAAATAAACCAGGCAGGTTAGTAATAGAGAAAAGGCAGTGTCTCCCATTCATTCTTCCTGGCATACCCTTTATGACAGTGCCAGACTGTGTTCAGGCCCTGCCTCCTGGGAATTTACAAATTAATGGAGACAGCACAAACACAGGGAAAAATACCTGGAGGGAGAAAAGATAGAAGCCACGGCTTATAAACAGAGCCAATTAAAGTTACACCAAGATATTTATATGACTGCTGAGAGATCTTTGGGTGGAGGGAGTTCCAGGAGAGGGTGAGTCCTCAGTAGAGCGGTCAGGAAAAGTGCAGAATCTGCCTGGAAGATAAGCAGAGAACTCCAGTCCGCGAGGCAGTTGATAAGTGAGAAGCAGTGGAACTATGGGATACTGTTTCCTTCATGTAGTAGAAAGTCTAGGCGGGTGAGAAATGAGTGACAGCCAAATTAGGAAGGACACTATTGAAAGTGGGAAGGACACTCCTCACGTGGGAACCCAGATGGCAGCTGTGCACCTGGGCTGTCCCTGGAAGTAGGATGGGTAGGTTTTTCTAATAGTAGCCGTGAGGCAGTCAGAATGAACTGGTTGCCAGTCAGTTAGAGAAAAGCCAACACATCCATCCTTTGGAAGGAATTAAGATGCTGCAAGCAGTTGGTAGTCATTGGGAGACATCTGGACAGAGAATAATCTTTTTAAGCAAAGTTGCTGTGGCTGACAGATTTAGGATAGATATGGGATCCGGGTACAAAGACGGCAGCTGTGGTCACACTAGCTGTAGTAGTAAGAACTGAAGGTAAATGTGGTGGTCAGCATCCCGCTCCCCTTTCTCCTTCATCCCATTTCTAACTCCAGTGGGCCATGGAGTTAGTACATGATGCATTCAGGACTGGGATCCAGAGAACGTTCAGTTGGTTAAAACATAAAGGCTGTGTGTTTTATGGAAAGTAGACTCTAATAACTTAATAATATTCTGCATCTGTGGAGCGGAAAAAATAGAAGACATGGTTGTTTAGAAATCTACAGCAATTCAAGTTTTTAGAAAGTGATAGATGATGTAATAAAAGTGTAGCTGTTGGGGGTATTTGAGGCTGACAGGGGTGGGGGGTGGGGGGGAAGGTGTTTGGGTTTGAACCTATCTAATTTGGAGAAGGATGTCCCTGGCACGTGTTTAATTCATACTACAACACACCGGTCCTAACACTACTGGAAAGTGCCTGCTTCAATGTTAAGTATGACCATTTCATGAATATGATTTAGTATACTACCTGTTAAGGAGGCCGGAAGAAAGGCAGTTCGGATCAACAGACGTGCTACATGAAGTTCTCAGAATTCTCTGCACGCCGTGTCCTAAGTAGAGCATTGAGAAACACAGGGAAGGAGTGAGCAGTGTTTTCTAAAGCTACCCCCGCTGTCCAATCATCTAAGCCATAGTATCAGCCTGCTCAGGAACAAAATCCCATAAACCAGGGATCTTGGGCAACATACATTAATCACCCAGTGCTTCTGGGGGGGTAGAAATCCACAATCAAGTCTGTAGCAGATTCCTTTCTCCGGAGATCTGTCTTCCTGGTCTGCAGACAGCTGCCTGCTTGGTTAGTCTTCATGTGACCTTTCCTGAACGGTGTGTGCACATGGAAGAGGAAAGAGGAAAAGTAACCCTCTGGTTACTCCTCTAAAGACACTGCTGCGGATGGAGATTGAATATCCCCATAGGCTCAAGAGTTTAAGGACTTGGTCCCCACCTGGTGGCTCTGTTTGGGGAGCTTGTGGAACCCTTAGGAGGCAGAGCCTTGTTGGTGGAAGTGGGTGATTCTAAGGGTGGGCCTACGGGTTTTATAGCAGAGACTATTTCCTGCCTTTTCTTGGCTCCTTCATCGCCACTACCATAGGCTCAGAGTCTTCCCCTCTGAGATGGACTGCACTCTCACACTATGAGCTAAGTAAGATAACACTAACCCATGGGGTCCATGTTTGAACTTATGACCTCATTTTAACTAATTGCTATAAAGTTCCTAATTCCAAATACAGTCTTGCTGGGGAACAGCCTTCATGAATGAGGTAGGGGACAATCAATCCTATGGCATGCAATAGTTTTGTTTTGGGGTTGTTTCATTTTGTTTGAGATAGTGTAGCCCAGGCTAGCCTCGATCTCACAGAGTTCCACCCATCTCTCTCCCCCTAAGTACTGAGGTTAAAGATTGTTTTAATCCCAGCCCATAATGAGTTTGTTTTTTTTTTTTTTTATTAGCAGATCGACCTAGGAAGAATGTGTTGCTTTAAAAAAAGAACAGATGGACTTCTAGACTTCTGTTTCCAGAATAATTACTACTAATTAGCTCTGTTTGTTTGTTTGTTTGTTTGTTTGTTTGTTTTGAGACAGGATCTTTCTGTGTAGTTTAGCTGCTCTGGAACTTGCTCTGTAAGCCAGGCTAGCCTCAAACCCTGCCTCCTGAGTGCTGATATTAAAGACACATGCCTCCACAGCAAGTTTTCTCCTAAAGTAGTGCTGGGTACGCTACACCTTAACATTTCTAAGAAGAGATATCAAACCCTCGTAGAAATCCACCTGTGTGCGCAGGTGTAAATAAATCTGTTTTATGGATTGCTGAATGATTGAAGGGTCTCATTTTCCTGACTACGTGTAAATTAAACATCATACTATCTAATGCCTGGGTATTCCCCCCCCCCATACACAAACTCTGTCTTATCATTTTATTAATTCCTTTTATAACATCTAACATTCTAGAATTACCTAATTAACTGATATGTATATTATTTCTCAACCCTTAAATATGGGGGCCTTAGCCAGGTGAAGCAGTGCATGCCTTTAATCTCATCACTCAGGAGGCAGAGACAGAGGCAGAGGCAGGGGCAGGGGCAGGGGCAGGGGCAGGGGCAGGGGCAGAGGAGGCAGAGACAGAGGCAGGGGCAGGGGCAGGGGCAGGGGCAGGGGCAGGGGCAGGGGCAGGGGCAGAGGTAGGCAGAATTAGTTCCAGGTCAGGCAACAACACCCAGAGAAAACCTGTCGCGGGCGGGGGAGAGGGGGAGAGGGAGGAGAGAACAGTAGAATACAGGGCTTGGAATGAGTGGACTTGGTTTCATTTTCCAACTGTTCTTATTCCCAGTTAGAGCAATGTGGAAACAAATGTTTGTGGAATAAAAGAATCCTGTTGGAATCTGAATCCTGCTCATCTTCTGTGTCAATCTAAATGAGCCTTTTCTTATCTCATCATTTCTTTATAAACATCTTTCTCAACTTTCATTTCCGGACTCAGGATTATATAGCAGAGTTTACAGAGATCTGCTCAGGCTGTAGGGAGGCTGCTGGACTACAGACTGGTCCCATAGATGGCCAGCATCACCAGCAAACTGCAGAAAGAGCATGAGTGGAGCAGTCTCAGACCATCCGCCAGTTCCCAAGGCCATTCCTTTATACTCTGCTCCGGTTCTCACCAGCCGCTCTCCTGACTTTGCTGGCTCATAATTTTCTATGGTTGTTTTAGAAACACAAGTTCTCATTGACTGCTTGATAGAGTTTTAGTGGCTTAACATTTTGGGTGAAGGGAAGACAAAGGAGGGAACGATGGAAATGTTTCTCCATAAAAATATCGAGAAAAAAAAAATACTGTGGATCAAGGCCAGGTAGTGGTGGTACACACCTTTAGTCCTGGAGGCAGAGGCAGGCAGGTTATCAGAGCAAGTTCCAGGAGAGCTAGGACTACACAGAGAAACCAGTCTTGAAATTCTGTACATGGAGTAAAGGTTCAAAGGTGATTTTATAAGAAAAAAAAAATTTGTGTCAAGTGATCCCACCTAATTCAACTTAAGTGCCTCAGTCTTTTTCTCTCTGGGTTGCTATAATAATTGAATTAAAGGGGTTTAGAAAGCAAACACATTCTTAGTTGAGGAATGGTGAGTACTTAGTAATGCTTGTACTCCTGCTAGAATATATGCCCACTGGTTAGACCCCTGGTATCTTTAGCCCTCTTCGACATTGTTCCTTCCCTGAACTTCCCAGCACAGAAGCTCCCAATTCTCAATATATTACTGGGTTCTAAGATCCTTTCCCATGTGCCTGCTCATGGAATCAGATTTTCTAAAACTGAACTGCTTCTTTGGCAAACAACCATTCAGGCATCAATTTTTCCCTAAATTCTCCACTGTCTTATTCAGTGCTAGTTTGCCAATTTTTCTATTTATAAAAGCCCACGGTTATGAATTAGTGATCTTGAGCTCATTGGCATCTTTGTGGTTTTGTTGCCTCCTCCTCATTCCACCGTGATAAATCCTGTTATGCCAAAATGTCCTTAGGTATTAATATAAAAGAAGCCAAGAAAGGTCAAAGACCAGCTTGGGAAAAGCTTGAGTTTCACAGAAAGAACAAAACTGAAGTTAGCGTTAACTCACCATTAGAGAGATGAGGAGGGGAGGCAGACTAGCCACTAATGGCAAGACAATAAGTAAAGGCTCCTTGACAGTGCTTATCTGTTTCTAATGCTTTAAAAAATTTCAGCTATTTTAATTTCTGCAAGGGGAGGTGGAACTTTATTCATGGGAGATGATTAAAACAAATGGACCAAGGGTTGAAATAAGACATCTAAATAAGGTTGGGGCCGGGGAATCAGCTAACCAGATGGCTACCTAGCAGAAAGACAGTATAGATCTTATTTGAAAGATTTTTCCCCCTGTTAATGGATTATGAACACAAGGGTTGGTAATTATAAAAAATATTGATGCAAGCAGCAAATCTTGGCACCGTCTCAGTATGGAGCGCGCTCAGAGCCGGAGTAACAGGACACACACATTTGTCTTCTACTTGCTACTCATACAACTGTTGTTCCCAACTGCTGTGGAACCTTCTGGTTGTAAAATTCCATCCCTCACATAGTAACAGGAGAGTCTAAACAGTCCCCCTCCCTTCCCAGGCTGGGATGGTACAGCAGTTTCGTAACAACCTTCTCACAGAAAGTCCCATCGTCTACCACATGAAATAAAATAAAGCAACTTCCAGGAAAGGAAGTCAAATGTTTTGTACCAACCAATATCTTGCCCATTATTTTTTTAAAAAAAAATTCTAAAGACATACTTCTTTTTTAGCAAGGTTTGATGACCAAGCGGAGAATGGATCTTCCAAAACCGCATCTTCTACTGTCTTCAGGGGCATCTAGTCTGAGCCACTGATAGTCCTGCATCCATTTGCATACAGTGGAAAACAGAATCCACCCAAGTTTTTTTCATTAAAGCCTCTTAAGATTTCTTCTTAAGAAATCTCAGATTTTCTTAATTTTTAAAACACAATTTATCCCAACCAAACACATCTGTAGAAAATGAACCATAACAAACGTTATGATAGTGGTCCGTGATTCACCATCCCCAGAGGCCAATCTGCAGTACATTTCCACAGAGCTTGTATCTGCTCTTATGAACTCATGAAAGGCCTGGGTGAGAATGGGGATTATTTAACTGAGAGATGGTGGGTTGGGGATGTAGCTCAGAGGTAGAATATTTGCCTAAACATGCACACCACTGCAAAAAACCAAAAACAGAACACGAACATACAAATAAACACTAAAAATAAAATCATAAAAAGAATGAGAAATTCTGAAGTGCTTTAGAAACACTATACGGAGTTGAACGGTGTGGAGTTCTTGCTCTTAACCTCACTTTCTTGCTTGGCCAGGGGACAGCCTAAGTGTATGGCAGTGTTGAGAGCCTGGCATGTTCTATTGATCACTTGGGTAGCAAGTAAAAAGGAGCCTTGTGCTACATTAATCTAGAAGATCTAGAGAGAGAAATACATCCTAATGCAACTTTGGTAGACAAATTCCAACCCAGACACATTGCTGATTATAGCCTAAAATTAAATATGTTAAGGGACATTTTACACTGCCCTCAACTGTAAGAGAGGTTGTAATGATGTTCTACAGAGAGCAATGCGTGCTTATTAAGTGATCTGGAAGCACCTACTTCCCTAAGTATCTAATTAAGGACCTCTTTCCCTTAAACGTAAGGCAGGGGTGGTGTGTGCAATGGTGTGTGTGTGTGTGTGTGTGTGTGTGTGTGTGTGTGTGTGTTAGATCCGTTAGAATTGTAATCACAAGCCACCTGACCTGGGTGCTGGGAACTGAACTCACATTCCCTGCAAGACCGAGCGTGCTGAGCTGTTAAGCCATCTCTGCAGCCCCCCAGGTCCCCCTTTAAGTATTTATTTCTTCACTTGCAACTACCTGCCATTTCTCGGCACTGTTTCCTCTTTCTTTTTGCTTCTGCATTCGAAGTAAACGGCTTATTCCTAATCCCAGGAAAATATACGTACATAGATTATATGAACGTGATGAGACATCTGTCCTCAAATCTACTTATAATTACTTCTATTAATATTTACAAGTGTTCTCATCTTTAGATGAGAGGAATACTACTCTCTTTTAGCTTATTGCCCCAACACCTGGCTTCTTGAATTTAGATTTCTTGACTAATTATAATCAGAATTATCTCTTTACAGCCGCCTACATCCTGCAATTCTGACCTCAACTCCGACAGTGTCTTCGAAGCCTGTTTTCCCCCTCTCATAACCCAGCCCTCCTCTCCCCTCTCTTCTCACCCCCCCACACCCCCAGCTCTAGCCTTTGTTCTGGCATTTAGAAAATTTGTACAAACATAATATGACACATTATAATTTTTTTCCCTCAATTCTCTTCAAAAGATAGCTAAAGATGAAAATCATGCATCTCTACTACAGCCCATAAAAGACTCAGTAGCAGGTTGCTCCCAAGGCCCTCTGGTGCTGCCTGTATTAACATCTAAGGGTGTCTTAGGGGAGAAGGCAGTTGTCCACCATGACATCAACTTGGCAAAGGTCAGAGTCCAAACATGCCTCGCTTCTTTTAACCAGGCACACAACCCTAATTATCTCCTACAATAATGCTTTGATCCTGTTAACTCCCTTCCTGAAGAAAGCCGGTGGCTTCCCTCTCCTACAAATACTCTGCAGCTAGTATTCACACCTCAGTTTGATCCCACAGATCATCATGTCCGAAGTTCTCCTCAGCTGCTACCCTAATGACTAATGAGGAGGCCCTTGTTCCCCTGCAGGGCTCCACCCACCTTGCCTGAAGTTGTGTTTTACTCTCTCACTCACTCTGGCTCCACATTGCTCTGTGTCCAATGCCCACCTTCACCTTTTCCATTAGAACTGTGTCTTTCCTCCATGCACTGTGTGGTGATGCAAAAGACTGGCCTCCTCTCAGCCAGATATTTGAGCTCACCAGCTTTGGGACTATTATGACTGATCTTTGAACCAACAGAACAATCAACAGATCCACAGGTTCTTTAACCTCAAATGGATGGCAGTGGCTGGCAGGCACTTTATACAAAGTAGCTAAGGCATGGTAACATAGTGATACTAATAATACAAAGTAGCACTATAACTATTAACCACTACACAAACACACACACACACACACACAGTCCTTTCAATGATTGCTTTGAATCTTGGATAGACACTATATTACAAATCCAGAAATCTACACCAAACTAATGAATCAAACCATTTTCTAGGTGGAACAGTAGAAATGATACATTGAATGCTCTGCAGTGCATAGAGCTGTATAACACAAGAGGTCGACTCTAATCAAAACCAGGAACTAGTTGTTACAATGTATCAGTGTTGCTCCATCAATTATGTCGGTTCAAAACCTGATGCCAACAGGGTGAAATGAGAGTTCTTTCTTTTTGGATTATTGAGACAGGGTTTCTCTCTATAGCCTTGGCTATCCTGGAACTCACTCTGTAGACCAGGCTGGCCTCAAACTCATAGAAATCTGACTGCCTCTGCCTCCCAAGTGGTGGGATTAAAGGCAGGCGGGAGTTCTTTATACCTAAATCTGACTTAAACAATGAAGCCTTATTTATTTCTTCTCTGTGTGTGTGTTGTATGTAGAGTTTGTGTAACCATGTGCATGTGTACTTCCAAACACTCATATACCTATGGAAATGTCAGAGTCACATAGAGTATATCCCTCAATTGCTCTGCACCTTATCTCTTGAGACAGGGTCTCTCTCTGAACCTGAGAACCTATTGATATGGTTTTGCCATCTAGCCAATGAGCTGGTGGAATCTGCTAGCCTCTGCTCACCCAACACTGGGGTGACAGATGGGTGCCACTGTGCTTGGATTTTTACATGGGTGCTGGGAATTTGAACTCAGGCTCCCAAGCCTTTAAACTAACCACCTTACTGAACAAGCCACTCCTCCATCCCCATTTAAAGAGATATTTATAAAACTGTTGCCTCTCCAAGCAATCTGACCCAGCAAAGTCTCCAAAGATAGAACACAAGRCCTTTTTCTATCTTGTTCATTTCTTCAGTTTTGTACAATCAGAAGGGCTTCCTGTTGTCCCAGAGAGATGTTTTATTTCCATTCCAGATTCCATTCTGTTGTAATTCTTTCTACCCTTAAGCATTTTGCAATAAATATGTGTGCCTTCATTCCAGTCCAACTCAGATGCGTCGGAGATGGGTAGGGTAGAATTCTACACCTGTGCCTCCCATGTCTCTGTCCTAGGGAGATGATTGGAAGTTTAAGCAGTGGTTCTCAACCTTCCTAATGCTTCAACCCTTCAATATAGTTCCTCATATAGATCCCCCAACTATAAAATTATTTCATTGCTACTTCAAAACTGTAATTTTGCTACTGTTATGGATCATAATGTAAGTATCTGATATACAACCCCTGGCTTAGAGAGTTAGTTGGTAGTAAGGTATGGTAGAAAAGGCTGTCTCTTAGCATCTATTCTTTCATTCATTCCAAGGAGCAAAAGAATTCAGTTCTTTAAAACCAGCAGTAGTATATTTGCACATGTCTCAAAATAATATAAGTATCCTGAATTTTAAATGTTGGCTATTAGATATTGTCAGTGACATCACCCTCTCAAACAGATTGTTTTCCCCTCACTTTCATCTATGTCCCCACTGCCCAGCACACATCATCACATGGGACCCAATCATTTGATTGAGTCATCAGTCAGTATTTAGATCTATCCAATGGCTATGATTGCCACTGTAGACATGGCTCAAAGCCAATCTATACACCATACTATGGTCATTTTTTCCTTTTATTTCAGCTCCCTAAAGAAAATTCTTGATCTATGTATTTACCTGGATATATATGGATTTATTAATTCATCCTGTTAAGTAAGTATATCAATGCATTTAAATTCACTGCATATAATATTAATTTTGCCTTGTGGAACATCTCTGGTTTTCTTGCACTGTGGAGGCCAAGCTGGTCTTGAGGGTATGTTCCTCCTGCCTCAGAGTTTCCCAGGAGTGCCTGGACTACAGGTGTGAGCCACCATTGCCTAGTTTTCCTGGCAAGCATTTGACTTGCCAGGTTTTGTAGTACCCTTCCACAGCCATCAYGACCGTCATCTTCTCTTTTTCCCCTGCTGGACAACATTTCCAGAATCCCGTGACTTCCTCTTTCTGAGTTTATTCCCTCATTTTGGGTGTGTCCACCCTCCAGTGGCTTCCCAGAAAAGGGTTCATGGAAAACAAAACTCTTGGAGRCTTTACATATGAGAGTGTCTTCATTTGATGCTCAGGTTTAAACACTTTGAATGGAGARWGAATTCTAGGATAGAAAGATGTTTCTTGGCCCAGAATTGTAAAGGCATTAAACCCATGTWCTTCTGGCTTCCAGATAGTTAAGAACMTTCCTGACTCTCWGAATTGCTGTTCCTCACATGAGATGGCTTTTTTCTCAGAACACAGAGTTAGTTCTGTTTATTGCCCCTATATTCTAAATTTCACAGTGACATACCTAAATTTATTATTATTATTATTATTATTATTATTATTATTATTATATTTTGGGCTCATTTGGTTAAACTTTGGCTTAAAATCTGGTGTTATTTCATTTGGAGAAAATATTTTCAAAGCATATCCCTTCCATTTTTGTTTTTTTAATCTACTTTTTCTGAGTCCTTTCAGGAAGCACTCACAGTCCAGCCATTATGCTGCCTGGGCATCTCCACTCTTTTCCTTACTCTTTTATCATATACTTTTCTACTTTGGCTTCTCATTTAAATTTTTTTTCTCTGCAGTGTCTTCTAATATTTCTCTTCATTTTTTTTTCATTTCCACAATTCAATTTTTAATAYCTAAGGACTCTTCTCCCCAAAATATTTTTTCTAAAACCCCCTTTCTTTCTTACCTTCTCCCTATAGTAAGATGTGTATCTTACTCTAGCATATTACTAGTAGCTTTTCATGTTTACTTGTGCTCCTGCTGCTGCTTCTCTGATTATTTTCCTCTTGTTTGAGACTCAGATAACCTTCATCTTACTAGGAACAACACCCCAGAAGCTGACTAGTTAGAGCTTTCTTTACTGATGGGCAGCTGGTCTGCACTGACCAGGGAATTAATTCTCTGCAAGCTGACCTGGTTTACCCTTCTTTCTTTGTAGTTGTTTCAGATCTGTTCTCATGGGTTGATCAGATTATCCAGAAAGACTTCAGCTTGGTGTGTGTGTGTGTGTGTGTGTGTGTGTGTGTGTGTGTGTGTGTGTGTGGTGTCACAGTGTTCCAGACCACAAAAGAACAAAAACCATGATATGTTCAGCATAGAGTTTTAAGTTCAGTCTCCTTGATTGTAGTGCCCTACTGGGTGTCTGTCTCCAGGAAGTCAACCTCTCAGTTGTGGTAGTTACTAGAATCTGCCACAAAGACACTAGAAGGGGGATCCTGAGGTCTAGCTGGTTCTTAATCTCACCTGCAATTCCCAAATTTCCATTGGAATCCCTTTTAAAACGAATAGAGAAGGCAACTGCTTGGATTTTCCCACAGTCAGCTGAAGATTCTTTCTCAAATCTGTTTCTCCCGCCTAAGTTTTTGCTACATTGTATACTCTGGTGTGCATTTGTAACTTTGTATACTCTGGGGTGCATTTGTAACTTCGGGACTTTCAAAATGTGTATTCTTATCCTTGGCRGAGAATTCATCTGAAAGCTACTGGTTCGTCTGACATCTTTAATTGACTGTCCGGCAGTATCTAGTTTAGTCACAGTGCCTAAAGCATGTAGGTTATTGTTCAGTAAGAAATGATTTTAACTTGTGATAGTGTGTGAAAGCAGAAGTTGAAGAAAAGTGAAATCGAGCTCATGATTTATATCCTCTCTGGAAGAAGAGTAACATTTTCAAAACTTTCCTAAAAGCCAGGGAACATCTGGTTTTAGCCTTAAATTTTGATTAATGAGTACATCCTCCTTTTTGTCTGTTTTCTTTTAAGCTGGGCATTATGGGTCTAGGGACCTTCCAAGCCAGTTGCCATTGCTATTCTGAAATGTACCTGTGCCTGGGAGGTTCCTGCAGGTTAGATTTTGCTGCCGAGAAAGCTGCTGTTGCTGGCACGGAATTTCAATGACTTCCTGCAGGCAAACACCTGGAGGCAATTACCTGTACTTGTCTGCCAGCAGACACACATACAGTTCCGATGGGAAAGCTATCTGTATGAATTTCAAAGGGGGTGGGGGTGGATTTATTCTGTGTAATATTTTGCTTGTGCCTAGGTTAGCCAGTCTAGGAATTTGCCTTTGCCCAATTATGTGTTTGTTAAGCCATGTTTTCCCTCCACCATAGAACTGGCAAATGTAGACTTTGTTTAGCCCTTTCTGCTGCCTAGTGATAGACTTCTTCTCTTTCTTAGGACATAGGACAATGATAATGAGGGAAGAAATAAGGAAGGTCAGGGAATCTACATTTAATGTAAAATGACAACATTTTAACTTGACATTCTTTAATAATAGACCCGTCATTCAAAAGAAAAAAAAAATAGGTCAAGGTTGAGGACAGAGTCACACATAAAATTTTGTTAAACTTTATCATTAATATTTATGCATACATAGAGATACTTTCTATACCTAGATATGATCTCTGGGGAAAACTGCTATGTTGATCATTATTTTAGCTAAGTGGTTCTTCCTTTAGCTACATCATAAATGTTCTTAATGTAAATGTTGACTTAAATCGCACCTTTAGAAATGTCAAAAATACCATTAAGATGTGTGTAGAGTTAAAATTGTACTGGATAACGCTAATGGAATGTATCTTATGATTTCGTACACTAGTACAATGAGGCCAATTAGGAATTTATTTTGAA
>BDUI01009474.1:31792-44612 GCA_002335545.1 Apodemus speciosus | reverse complement strand
TTTAACAAAATTTTACCTAATATTTAATATGTAACAGGAATTTTTGCAAGTTTATAATGTAAGAAAAACCACAAAGTCCATATCCTCAAGAAGAATGTGACTTAGAGGAAGAAATAAATATTATATGTAATAAAGAAATAAAAGAATAAATCAATTACATTATAAAGAAGAGGARAGGAAAGAAAGAATGGAAAACAAAAGGCAAAAGAAGAAAGAAGAAAAAGAAACTCAATAGAGCAAAAGCAAAGGCTCATATGGTGACTCAGGGTTAGGACAAGAGTCYAAGAATCACAGAGTATCTTAGATGGGAGCATTGCACAATAGTCACTGGTTTCTTGGGTTTTAGCTAAGGTTAAGTATAAAGGAACCCCAGAGAATCCACAGCCAGGAGATGGACTAGATGTAATGAAAGAGAGRCCTATGGCCCAGATTACCTAGGGCAACAGGGAAGAGGACATATTTCTATAATTGTAAAAATCATGACAAGAAGTTATTAGAGAATTCCAAAACAGAAAGTTGTCTTGAGCTAACTTACATTGCTAAACATTTCTCTCAAGTATACAAGCATTTTTAGAGAGCAGAAGAGAAGCCCCCCTCTCTCACACACCTGTTGCAGARGCCAGAACAGAGACAGCTGCAGATGTAGTTACAGAGATAGTAACATGGGAGAGAATGTTGGATTCACTTTGAAGGCAGAGCAGTCCAATGATGGACTGTGAGTTTGCAAGTGAAAACAAGGATTCAGATTGGAGACTAAAGGGGAGGGCACAGAGCCCTGCCTTGGCCACACCTGTTTGAAGCTAGTGTCAGGAAGGGCTCAAGGAGCAAGGCTGGGGGTAGTTAGAGAGACCTTAGCATACAGGACTAAATCAGGTTACTCAGTGGTGTAAGTTAGAGGGAAGGCCTAACTGAGAATTAAGTGCTACCATGTTCCAAACCAGAAAGACATTTAAAGGAGGAACCCTATTTATTTCACTCAAGCAACAGCAATGTTGTATTGACCTCTTGGCTGGTTAGTTCTCACCAATTAGAACTTCTAAATGCATATTTAATTAATTATTTTTTGCCATTAGTTCCTTTGGTCCTGTAGATCACAAAATAGGAATTCAACAAATTTGTTTTAATCCACATGTTCTCTAGTACACCTGGAATTTAGAAGATGAAACAATAGGCCTCCAATCACTTGATTTTATTCATAGAGGCTACATCATAGAAATCAAGCCAGTTRTCTGACAATTCTGAGAAACAATACATAATGAGACCTACTTGGGCAGATAATTTTAGTTATGGACCTCAGATGATATATTTCATTGAAATAAAGATTTCCCATGAGGGAGCTTCAGTGAACACAGTGAAAATAAATATTAATGCTAGTAGTTGGTACACATGGCAATCTTCTTTGTTTAGAAATACTCAGATAACTTGCATGACATGAGATGTGAAACYATGAGAAGAGGGTTTCATATATCATTTTCCTAGCCTTCAAATAAAACTAGAAAATGAGCTCTAGGGGAAAGAATATGCAAGCACTGTACTGGGAATAGGAGCAAAAAGAACAACTTGGTCCATATCAAGAATCAACTTAGTTAATGAATATTGCCAACTTATTAATGAGTAAATTTAAACTAAAACTTGAAATTTCAAAATTCAGCAGAGTGGGCTATTCACACATTTGGGGGGTAAATATTTCTGTATGTTTTAATTTCCATTGTTTTCCTTTCCTTTTAGTTTTCAAACAACAAAATAAAGTGCTGAGGGTCACTCCAGGATTCACAGTAACAAATCTAAAATATGTCAGCAGGAAACTTAATGGAGTTAGAAATGAGAGCCAGTGGGTGCAGAAGTCATAAACTTAGCTCCCCTGTCCCCTGTCTTTGGTGCTGTGTGTATATTAGAGAAGGTTAAATAGAAATAATGAATTGGAAGTTTGAGACAATCTTAATTTAGATCTGAGAAGCAGAGTCTTGTCCTGCATGTGAGGACCTTGGCTAGGAGCCAGCATCTTGAACAGCTGAGTAAGTGCTTTTTTTTTCTATGAACTTTCCCAGTGTTGTCTCACAGGCACCAAATCTCTCAGGCCAGGTTCCAGGGATCTAGTTAGCCCCTAAATCTTGGAGCCTGAAAAGTTATTCAAATTACCCTACTGACAGAATCCCTGGAAATTCTAGCTTAACTCTACCTTATTTGTCACATCTATACAGAGATACTTAGTTCTTATTCTTAGATACTGTATGTAGCTCCAATTTGCTTTCATCCTTGTCATCTGTCTTACATCGTAACTCTTGATATCTAGAATTTACTTAAACAGTTCAGTGTAAGACATTGTTTCAGAAGCTATGAGGAACACATCTTTCATCTAGTTATATAGGAACATGCCCAGCAACTCTGGCATTCCATTATACATCAGCTGGATCAGAAGCTCTAGTGTGAAATGAATGGTATGTTAAGTGATTCTGATTCCAATGCTCAAATTGATGTAGAAGTTATAAACTAATGACAGAAAGAGATATATAAAAATGTTGGTTTATCTTCACATACTTTAATTCCAGGAGGAATTGGAAGATCTAGTTACAGCATGTTACACTGAACTTTTTTATTTGAGTCTTGGCATTCTTGTTTATAATAGCTTGCTAGAATAATGCAATAATTAAATCTGAATTTGACTAAAGCTGTGCAGCAAAATATTCTATGCTTAAAATAGAATAATAATTGTTTAGAGAGGAAACTACTCCATAAAATATGTATATTAAATGTCAGAAGAGGAAGACACAAATTTTAAAAATGAAAGCGTAAAATTCTTCATTGCCTGAAGGTATAGAATGAGCATACATTCAGCCAATGTGTCCTGTAAAAATTACAGCTATTATAGCATTTAATCTAAATGTTTATTCATGAGCCAGATGCCTCTGTGATATAAACATTCATTCACTCTGTAAGTGTTCACTGAAAACCCACCTATGATTCATTTTACTATCTTCCTGTGCAGAATGATGGCTTCCTGCCTGCTGGCTGGCTTCTCAGTGACAATATAGGAGTTGGTGTTGACTAAGATCATTTTTGATGCTTTTACAACAAATCTTTTCTCTCACATGCTCTCATAATTTTCTCTTTTTCGAAGTATTCCCAGTTTCATAATTTAAAAAGTAAATCATAGGGCTCTTCCCCAAGTGCACATGGAGCAGGCCTTGGCTAGAGGAGCTGGGTATGCTGGAACCAGGTCTAGGCAAGCCGAGCCTTCAGTTATAATGGGGCACCTAGATCCTACCAAGAAAGAGAAGCATGAGCCCCATCGAAAGGCCGCCGGAAAAGAGAAGGGTGCAGAGACTGAACTGGTCAGATTTTTGCCTGTAGCTGGAGATGAGAATTTCAAGAGGCTGTCAAGTCATGCTCGAAAGAGGGCAGCCAAGAGGAGGGCAGGGTCTGTTGAAGTCCCTAAGCCAAATAACTCTCCTGGGATCAAAACATTGCCTGGAGAATTATCCAAAGGAGCAGTTCGGGCTAAAGGTAAGAGGCGCCCAGCACCRGTTCAATACAGTRATGGGGACGAAGAGGAAGACTGGGGAAGATGGTGTGGTGACCGAGGGCTTTGGGGCTCTGAGGACAGTAATGAAGATATGGTAGATGACTATGGAGCTTACCAACACATTAAAAACCCGTCGCCAAGACCTTGCTCAGGCTCTGATCAATCATGGGGTTAATCTGGATCCACTAGGAAAGTGGTCGAAGTCCAGACTTGTGCTATATGATTCTTCAGTGCCTATGGGCGTTACTCCCGAGTATCTAGCTGGACACTATATGCCACAGGGAACTTCAAGTATGCTACCTGTCATGACCCTGGCACCTCAGGAGCGTGAGTGGATCTTAGACATGTGTTGTGCTCCAGGAGGGAAGACCAGCTAATTAGCTCAGCTGATGAAGAACACAGGTGTGATYCTTGCCAATGCTGCCAATGCAGAACAGCTCAAGAATATCTTGGGCAACCTGTACCRGTTGGGAGTCACCAACAACCATCGTCAGCCACTATAATGGGCACCAGTTCCCCAAGGTGGTAGGGAGCTTTGATTGAATGCTACTGGATACTCCTTGTAGTGGCACAGGAGTCATCTCCAAACACCCTGCTGTGAAGAYGAACAAGCGCTGTGCCCACCTTCAGAAGGAACTGCTGCTCAGTGYTATTGACTCAGTCAACGCTGACCCCAAGACTGAAGGCTACCTGGTCTACTGCACCTGTTCCGTTATGGTGGAAGAGAAAGAGTGGGTGGTAGACTATGCCTTGAAGAAGAGGAATGCGCGGTTGGTGCCCACTGGCCTGGGCTTCAGCCAGGAAGGTTTTACTCGCTTCCAAGACCAGACGCTTCTACCCTCACACTCACAATATGGACGCTTTATTGCCAAGTTCAAGAAATTTTCCAGTTCTATTCCCCAGCCCCACACAGGAAACTCAGAGGCAGCTATCCCTACAGAACCTGACCTGAAGAATCAAGCCACCCCAAAATCTGAGTACAGTAGCCCACCAAAAAAGCCCTTGGGGCTGCAAAGGCAAAGCAGCAGTTGTCAAGACAGCAACATTACAAGAAGCCCTTCCAGAATGTGAACAGCATCTTTAAAGGGCTAGGCTTGTCCAYTAAACCTTCTGTCCCAAATGCCTAAGTGTCTGCCAGCCCCCCAACCCCCAAAAGCAGTCAGTCTGATGGGAAAGCCCAAGTGATCAGAAAACAAAAGAGGCCTGGGAAGCTGAAGCAACTGGGACCTAAATGGAAGCCCTCCAAGGAAGCTGATTTCCCAAAGCTGAGAACCCCTCCCAAGGGAGAGGACTCAGGAACACCTGCTGTGCAGACTCCCTCTGAAATCTGTGCTGTTCCAAGGCCTAAGGACTGTGCTCAGTCCCTAGGGAACGCAAAAAAAAGAAGGGGAAGCAGGAAAGGGGCCAACTTTTGAAATGTAAATAAAGAATATACCTAATTAAAAATAATATATATTACTTTAAGAATTTCTTGCATGTAAGTGGGCAAGAGAAAGACTGGAACTCTTTTTTTTTTTCTACATTCTTTGTTTACATTCCAATTGGATTGGATAGGAACTCTTATCCTGTAAGGATGGCCTCCCCCTGTGCATACATATGAAATTTAATAT
This sequence comes from Apodemus speciosus, assembly GCA_002335545.1. Taxonomy (NCBI): domain Eukaryota; kingdom Metazoa; phylum Chordata; class Mammalia; order Rodentia; family Muridae; genus Apodemus; species Apodemus speciosus. Next base: position 39,479 of record BDUI01009474.1, on the reverse strand, counting down.
ACATATTTCCACCCCTTTAAAAAAAAGTAAATCATGGACAGTATTTCTACTGGCAAAGTTCTTTCCAAGCATGAGGACATGAGTTTGACCCCCTTAGCACACATCAAAGGTGTTAGTTATAACATGTCATGCTTTTAATGCTGGTGAAGTGATGACTAGGACATTGTTAGGGCTCTCTGGCTATTCAATCTAGCCTATTTGACGAGTGCCTAGCCAGTCAGAGATGCTGCCTCAATACAAAGGAAGACAGTGACTGAGGGACAACACCTGAAATTGTCATCTGGACTTCACACACACTCTTCTGTACATATAAGTATATCAGCACACACATGAACATGCACATATACAAGAACATATAAAAGTAAACACACAAAATGCATTACATATTAAGGAATATCAAGAATCATGAAGTAAGTACAACAAACACTTCAGATAAAATTATTCTTATGATTAAAGCAACTGATAGAGAAAATATTTCCCAGAATGTACCTTCCAGGATGATCTGTTGTGTGGCATGATATGAATAGTAGCTCTTAACTTTTCTAAATTCTTTCATTTAAACATCAGTTGCCAAAAGGAAGTTACATTTTTTTCTACAAATGTATTTAATAGTKACACTCAGCTTGCCTTGATACTGAACACAAATTTGTTTTACATTAAAAATATGCTAYTATTTTCTGCTCTAAGTTACCTATATTGATCAGAAATCAGAATCACCCATGRCATTCCACAATTCATCCTTTGTTACTGAAAAAGAGATGTAAGTTGAAAATGTTGATTATTACAAGTATTCTAATTTTCTTCATCCTTGTGCTAGTTAGATTTCTTGTTTTGGTCAACTCAACCTTAAAGTCATATATTAAGAGGCAGCCTCAATTGCAAAAAAAGTCTCCATCAGATAGGTTTACAGGCAAGTCTGTGACACATTTCCTTGATTAATGGTTAATGAAGGATAGCTCAAGCCAGCCCTATGCAGGGGTGTGCCTGGTCTSTGTATAGAAGCAATCTGAACAAGCAAGTCAGTAAGCCCATTCCTCCATGGCCTCTGCTTTCATTTTTGTCTCCAGGTTCCTGCCTAACCTGAGTTTCTGCCTTGGATTCCCTCAGTGATGGAGTATGATCAGGACATGTAAGTCACATAAACCCTTGTATCCCTAAGTTGCATTCGGCCATGGTGTTTATCACAGAAGTAGAAGGAAAACTACGATAATGTTCATTGATTGTATATATTAAACACATAATTAGTATTTTGTGTGCATATTTTTATTTGTAGCATGCCACATAGATATGTTTAYACATTACATTAAGTGAAATGGCACATATAAAACTAATTTGAGAACTTGTTTTCATATATGTTTGTGTGTCCATGTCACATATATGTGTGTGCTCACAGAGGTCATTAGAATGTTTTGGATCCCCTGAAACTGGAGTTACAGTGGTGTTAACAACTCAACATGGATGTGGGGACCCAAACTTGGGTGCTCTGGAAGACAGCAAATGCTATTAGCCCCTGAGCTCCTTAATTTTTAAACTTTTAATCACAACAGGTCATAAACCTCATCTAAAATAAGTTCTGTTTGTATAAAAATCCAGCTTCTTTCTAACTAGCCTCCTGTGACCAGCCTCGTAACACAGAGACCTTGCAGGATGCTGCTGCACCTTACTTCTACAGGAATAAAAATTACCAGAATGAGCTTGCCAGTTGTACCCTCTGAGCCCAGCTCTTACTGTGGGAAGCACAATGAAGAGCTCTATTCTATGTGTGCAGCAGTCAGCGGTACAGTGATGCTGGCAAGAGCTGCTTTTCATTATTGCAATTGGACTTCTCTCAGGCTTATCAATGGTAGTCCAACCTTGAGTCACATTTCTGTTCTCATTTTAGCCCATCAAGGACAAATCAATTTTATTCTTCCCTCTAAAATTCTGTTCTGAGATCCGGCAGATTTTAAGCAAAGACGCTTTGCCTTCTCCTGGCCTGCCTGAACAAGAATATGTGCTGAAGAACTTTTTTTTTCTCAAGGATCCAGGCTGTTATGAAAATCTTGGAAACATTTTTGTTTTTCTCATGTTACAAGTGCTGTAGTTTAAGACTCACAACTGTATTTGCACCTTAGAGCTCAATGTGGGTATAGAGAAAGCAAGTGTGCATTTACCCAAGATACCTTTTGCTGTGCTCATAAAAACAAAATTGGAGTATACAGCAACTGTGAAGTTTTCACCTTCCCGCCCCCCCCCATAAGACAAAGATTTTAGTTTCAAAGTTTCCTCTTTCATAAGAGCTTATGAGTTCATAATGACTCTTAGAGAATAGGGTTCCCACTCAAGTTAAGTGTATGCTGTCACACAGTGGATTAGCATGTGTCTTTCAATGAGACATCTATTGTGCTCTCTCATGGTTAAGGTGATGAAACATGGAAGGAAGAAGTTGATTGATATTACTACTGCATATTCAATAAAAACTATATGTGCATCTCAGAGAGAAACACATCATGAGGTACTCTCAATACCCATTCAAAACTACTTATTTACACAGCCCTTCAATCATGACTTTAGTCCTGTTTCAGATAACAATCAAAACAACTCCAGCCAATTATTCTATGTCCCTTGTAACTGGGCTGATGTCCTTGAAGATAAAGTGACATTTTATTTTTTAAAGATTTAATTATTATTATATCTAAGTACAATGTAGCTGTCTTCAGACACACCAGAAGAGGGCATCAGATCTCTTTAGGGATGATTGTGAGCCACCATGTGGTTGCTGGGATTTGAATTCAGTACCTTCGGAGAGCAGTCAGGGCTCTTACCCACTGAGCCATCTCTCCAGCCCAAAGGGACATTTTAATACATAATTAAGTCTTAATCTTCAGTGCTATTCTGGAAAAAAGACAGGAGGAGAGCAGAATTGGAAGAAAGTACATTCTTTGAAATCTAAGCATGTTTCTTTTTGTGACAAACTAGGAGAACCTCAGTTTACCCAGCAAGCAAGCCCACACAGAAATGATGTGAGTGTSGTGCACGTTCCTGACTTACAGACATTAATTACTAATTCCTCCTTACTATGTGAATCTAACAAATTAGTACAATGAATGTGTATAATTATGAAAATAATTATTTTAAAGTAATAAATCAGTAATGGCAATAGATATACAGGATGAAATATGCAAAAATAGAGGTACATTTCTCAGGAGGATGAAAAAGGTCTTGTTTCTAAGAGAAAATTATCATCTCTGGTTTTTGTTGTGATGCACATCTAAAGTAGATGTCACTGCAGGAGAGGCCCAGCCGACTCAAGAAGCTTCATCCCATGTGACTAAACAGGATATCAAATCAGAGGGTATAGCTATTTCAAAATTAGGTTTCAAAACAGAAATATCAGTTAAAAGAACATGTTATGAGGCACATTAGGATGCTTTTGAGAGTAGGTTTATTATTAGCCAGAAAAATCTCACTTGGCATCTAGTAAACTGCCCTCGGCACTATGGATTACTTCTGCCTTGAAGAATCTCCTCAGTTCCACCTTCTACTTTCTGTTTTCACCTCTTGAATGCCTTTTCTTTTTAAGGAATAGAAATCATCTCTAAATCATAAAACATATTAATTTTCACTTTTGTACTAGCATATTTGTGCCATTTAAGAAATGTGGTGATCAGTTATGATTTTTCTGTAGGAGTTTCTATATGTTGAAAGGAGACTTTTGAGGGGGAATGAGGGGATGAGACCTATACTTATCTCTGGGTATGAAGATACATATTAAGGAAGTGGTTAGGATTTATGCTAGTGGGAGTTGAAAGTTCTCCAAGATACATGTCTTCACTAGCCCCAGATAGTTGTCTAAGTTTCCAGTACCAAGCATAGTTTTCCTATTTTTCTGTGGTTCTTCAGTTCACTTAGAAACCTGTTGGTTATCACCAGAGTGTATGTACCATCATTTTATCCTCAGGATTATCATGCCATGATAGTCATTGTTGTGATTCACAGATGTCACAGGTAGGTAGGACTGTTTGTAGCTTCCCTCTTTTGGAACCTTGCTTGGAGCTTTCTAAAACCAAGAAAACTAGTCCTTAGGGAGGAAGCATTAGCATCAGTTCCAACTCAGGGGTTTCTGAAGTGCCTGATGTCTTCAGCAATAGGGATGTACCTTAACACTCTGAGAACAACCAAGGGCAACAACAATAGACAATTTGAGGGTCTCAAAATTGGACAATCCTGGCCAAAAACTGAAAAAAAAATAGCTTCTCATTGTTAATGTTAGGGGGTTTGTTAGATAATCTATGGATGGCTTTTGAAGAGAGCATGGTCATCCAAGATGGGAACTTTTCTTAAACTATGTATATGTTTTTATTCACAGACTTATATGAGTTATCTGTATTTTTAGGTAGCCAGATGATAACTTGATTCCTATGACTTTTGCAGGCATTCTTATTATTACTGTTACTTTACTCTTCTTTCCCTTTTGCCTGTATTAACTAATCTTCTTCCCCAACCATAATTAAAGTTCCCTCCAATTTTACTTATTTCCCCCTCCCATGAAATTGTGTGTACTCACTATTCTCCTTTCTCTCTTCATCCTCTACCCCAATGGTTCCTTTCCTCATTCCTGCAGTTCTTCCATGATATATATTCACATCTGAAGATTTAGAGCTAGTAACAACAGTTGAGGTAGAACATGACATAACATTAACTAATAAAAAATTATATCAAGCAAAGTATTACTTGTTTGTTCACATGCTAAAATACTTTTATGTATTCAATATTCACTCATTCCATTGCCTACTTGTGGTGCCTTTGTTTTAGTCTTGATATTTCCTATTCTGTGGCTTTGCTAACTTTATCAGTCATTCTAGGACCAATATTTGGCTATGTTACTCATCTATATCCTGGAAATTAGTTTTCTTGTTTTAGTAAATTTTCTCTCATGATTTTTGTTTTATTCTTTGTAGCTTTTGGAAGGGGAGCCTTTTCTACTGACTTTTGAAAAATATGCTACAATGTATATAAGTTTTACTTTAATATGTAAACATATATTTGTATTAGTTAAGTTCTGATAAGAAAATATACTTTGTATTTTAATATTAAAAATATTATTAAGAAATTTGTACAAGAGTACTGTATTTACATTATTTCCATCTCACATTCTCTTCATCCAACTCATCTTAATGTCTCCTATAATTTCCTCTCTATTTCTTGACCTCTTCTATTGTTACAGGTTATGAGAATGTATGTGTGCGGCGGCTAGACAGAGCCCCACCACCTGCCACTATCTTGGAGCTGGTAGTTCAACCTGGTACACCGAGAGCACCAGAGTGAAGGACTGCCGAGGGCATAGCCTGCCTGGGTGCCTTCTGCACCAGGGAGCCGGGCAGCTTTAGAGCTGCCTGGGCACTTGGGGGAACATCTGACCTTCAGGAAATCCCGTGGATAGACAGACTGAGCCCTGCGGACCAAGATCCCCACCATCTTGGATCCCGCAGTTCAACCAGGGAAGTGCCTGATCTACAGGGAATCCCAAGGTTAGATGGACAAGGTATACTAGGGCTCCAACCATACCCAAAAGTATTGCAGGACATCAGCAATCTGTTCCAGGGGAAACCCAGTSATCCAGTGGTGGGGAAATAGCCTTACAGGCCCACAGGAGGTTCAAGCACCAGCCAGTGTCAACAGGACCAACTAACAACAAAGATAAACAGATGGCAAAAGACAAACACAGGAACATTAGTAACAGAAATCAAGGCAAAATGGCAACATCTGAACCAAATTCCCCAACAACAGCAAGTCCTGGATACCCCAACACTTCAGAAAAACAAGATTTAGATTTAAAATCACTGGTCATGATGCTGTTAGAGGAACACAAAAAAAGGGCATAAATAAATCTCTTAAAGAAATACAGGGGAACATGAATAAGTTAGAAGCCCTTACAACGGAAATACAAAAATCACTTAAAGAATTTCAGGAGAATATGGGTCAACAGATAGAAGCCAATAAAGAGGAAATGCAAAAGTCACTTAAAGAAATGCAGGAGAAATTGAGTCAATAAGCAGAAATCGTGAAAGAGGAAACACAAAAATCTTTTAAAGAAATTCAAGAAAATACAAACAACCAAGTGAAGGAACTGAGCAAAGCCATCCAGGATCTAAAAACCAAATTTTACACAATATCTTTCCACAATCCCAGCCCTAAAAAGGATAATAGAAAACACCAATACAAGGAGGGAAACTACACCCAGGAAAAATCAAGATAGTAAACTTCTTTCATCAAGCCCAAAAGAAGATAACCACTCAAATATAAAAATAACATCAAAAATAATGGGAAGCAGTAATCAATACAACTTAATATCTCTTAACATCAATGGACTCAATTCCCCAATAAAAAGGCAAAGACTAACAGACTGGATACATAAACAGGATCCTACATTTCGCTGCTTACAGGAAACACACCTCAGAGTCAAAGACAAATACTATCTCAGGGTAAAAGGCTTGAAGACAATTTTACAAGCAAATGGTCCTAGGAAACAAGCCGGAGTAGCCATCCTAAGATCAGATAAAATTGACTTTCAACCTAAAGTCATCAAAAAAGACCCAGAAGGACACTTCTTACTGTTCAAAGGAAAAATCCACCAAGAAGAACTCGCCATTCTGAACATCTATGCTCCAAATACAAGGGCAATCTCATTCATAAAAGAAACTTTACTAAAGCTCAAAGCACACATTGCACCTAACACAATAATTGTGGGCAACTTCAACATTCCACTCTCCACAATGGACAGATCAGGAAATCAGAAACTAAACAGGGAAACAGTGAAACTAATTGAAGCATTGGACCAATTGGATTTAACAGATATATACAGAACATTTCATCCTAAAGCAAAAGAATATACCTTTTTCTCAGCACCCCATGGTAACTTCTCCAAAACTGACCACATAATTGGGCACAAGACAGACCTCAACAAATTAAAGAAGATCAAAATAATCCCATGCCTCCTATCAGATCACTATGGAATAAGAGTGGTCTTCAATAGCAAAAAGCAAAACAAAACAAAACAAAAAAAAAAAACAGAACAGAAAGCCCACACACACATGGAGACTGAACAATGCTCTACTCAATGATACCTTGGCCAAAGAAGAAATAAAGAAATCAAAGACTTTTTAGAATTTAATGAAAATGAAGGCACAACATACCCAACTTTATGGGACACAATGAAAGCAGTGCTAAAAGGAAAACTCATAGCTCTGAGTGCCTCCAAAAAGAAACTGGAGAGAGCATACAATAGCAGCTTAATAGCACACCTGAAAGCCCTGGATCAAAAAGAAGCTAATTCACTCAGGAGGAGTAGAAGACAGGAAATCATCAAAATCAGGGCTGAAATCAATCAAGTCGAAACAAATACTACCATACAAAGAATCAACAAAACCAGGAGCTGGTTCTTCGAGAAAATCAACAAGATAGATAAACCCTTAATCAGACTAACCAAAGGGAACAGAGACAGTATCTAAATTAACAAAATTAGAGATAAAAAGGGAGATATAACAACAGAAATGGAGGAAATTCAAAAGATCATCACATTCTACTACAAAAGCCTATACTCAACACAACTGGAAAATCTGGAGGAAATGGACAATTTCCTAGACAGATACCAAATACCAAAATTAATTCAGGATCAAATAGATCAACTAAACAGTCACATAACCCC
>BDUI01009474.1:18011-29142 GCA_002335545.1 Apodemus speciosus | reverse complement strand
ATGTTTATAGCAGCCCTATTTATAATAGCCAGAAGCTGGAAAGAACCCAGATGTCCCTCAACAGAAGAATGGATACAAAAAATATGGTATATATACACAATGGAGTACTATTCTGCCATTAGAAACAATGAATTCATGAACTTCTTAGACAAAATGGATGGAGCTGGAGAACATCATCCTAAGCGAGGTAACCCAATATGAAAAGAATACTGTTATACACTCACTGATAAGTGGATATTAGCCTAGAAGACTGGAATACCTAAGACAAAATCCACATATCAAATGATGTCCAAGAAGAAGGAAGGAAGGGCCCCTGACTCTGGAAAGGGTTAATGCAGCAGTGTAGGGAAATGACAGAACTGGGAAGAGGGAAGGGGTGAATGGGGGAACAGGGGGAGGGAAGTGGGCTTATCAGACTTACGGGGAGGGGGGAGCCTGGAAAGGGGGAAATCATATGAAATGTAAATTAATATATCGAATAAAAAAAGAAAAAAAGAATGTATGTGTGCACACATACACACAAATACATGCACATGTGTGCACTTCTGAGTCCATTTAGTGTTGTTCTTTTGTACATGTATTAGAAGTGTTCATCCCTATCAGGAAATCCCTCTCTGAAAAAGACTGATCCCCCCTCTCTCATGAGCTTTGATTGCTTGTAGTTTTTCATCTATACATAGGGCATCATAAGAATTCACCCATCTCTGTTGCCATGTTAACTGATGTCATTGCAGAGTGTTGTTAGATGACCATATTGTTAGGATTTCATTAATATTTCTAAAAATTTGAAACACTGGTTTTGTTTAATATAGTCATTATGCATTTATTTTAGTCCATATCTTACCATATTTTAATTAAGTTGAAATCCTTAAGCTAAGATCTTATTTTTTGCTTGTCTACAGGATAAGTAAATTTTTAATAATTGTTATTTTCTAATATACTGGAAATTAAAGTACTCCATAAATTTTCTCACAATGCCAACAGTTTCATTGCAGTTTTGGTAGTTTTCCTCTGTATCTTTTCCCCCACTCTTTTCCTCAGCTACTTTGTAGGCCGAGGAGAAAGAACACAAGTGAACTACTGGTGGTATTTCAGGCCAGTGTGGGAAACATAAGGAGCCCCTGTCTCAAAAATATAAAACCTCCAGTGCCAGGAATGGGATACATCTAGTTCAGTTGTTAGCCAAAGGGACCAAAGAAACCCCATTAGAAACATCCAAACACCTCAGGCTATTGCCAAGGTTATTGGTGTCTCACTACAACCTGATGATAAGGCCCTATTGCTGAAGACAACACTTACATATCTCATTAAACAGGTAGAAATCCAGCTGACACCTAACAAGAGGCTCCATCCCTACTGACAAATATTCATGGTACTTAAAGTACTCTTCATGGTACCAGAGGAGAAAGGTGTTCATCAGTCCAATATAGTAAAGACCTTTCTACTAGATATGCTGATGCAATAATACCACAACCATTGTTGTAGTAACCAGTGACTCTCTGATTAGATTTAAGGGCCATTACACAAAGTGGAACACATGCCTGACCTTGCTTTTATGGCCAAGAGCCCGAGACTATATAGAGCATTAACCTGGGGGAAAACAAAATAATGTTCTACTAAAGGAAGTAGCAACTAAATGACCCCTAATGACATTCTGAATAGGGCAGCTACCATCTAGAATCTGGGAACCTATAACTATGTTACTTTCCAGGACATAAGAGATTTTACATATAAGATTTTAAGACTCTTGAAATAGATTAAAAATATATTCTGTTATACACATGACAACACACCTTCTATACACCTAAAATGTGAAGGTAGGAATATCAGAAACTAAATGGGAATTGAAGATGTTGTGATGTTGGTCTTAAGGAAGGAACAGGCCAAAAGCCAAGGAATACTAGTAACCTATAGCAGCAGGCAGAGGCTTCCTTACAGGGCCCTCTGAGGAATGCAGGACTATAGACACTGTGTGGAAAATAACTTAGGATATTTAGGATTTTTCTAAGTTTGAAAACTTCAGAATAATAGATTTGTACTGTTCTGTTTTTGAGAAGATTTTATAGAAACAACTGGTAATAAATGCAGTATTGCTTTAATCACCACATCTGTCCTCTTGTCAGCTTCTTGATTTTTAGCTCATAGAGATCTTGGTCAGAATAGTGACTCCAACACTACAAGATGAATTTGTTTTTAGTGGATAAATCTCAGGTCATGTACTGCAGTATGTTGGAAAATAAAGCTGTATTTTATCTTGTTATCCAGGAATTTGATGTTATGACTATTTTACCAGGAATTCTATTTGTTGTATTCTATGGATGCTTTTTATTGTATATAGTGTACTGTGAATACTATTTGATGTTGTGCCAATTTGCCATGGATTCTCATTGACAATCAATGAAGCAGACAGAGAAATTGAATGAATGAGGATGGAWTCTTCTGAGTGAAGCCTTCTTTTTTGTTTTTATGCTAGTATTCTACTTATGAGGTTAGTGATATAAGCKGCAAAATGTTAACTAGTCTTGTTTTTCCTATGTGGACCTTCAATGTAGTATTAAAAGACAAAATCATAAAACATGTTACAAATTTATTGGCTTTTTTTCATGAGTTAAGGCAGCTTCCATTGACAAAAATAGAGCTCCCAATGATAGTACAGGGAAAAAACAGAGAACAAGAAAAATAATACTTTTATCAAATATTATTTATTTATTTAACTTACCTTCCACCAATAACTAAAATTCTACAACAGAATTGGAACTAGAAAAAATAGCTTTATATCATATTTCATAGGCCATATTCATTGCCTGCATTTAGTCCTTCCTCATCTTCTTATATTTAGCCATTTTTGTTCTGTTCTCTTCATGTTATACCATACCCATATATGCAGTTATCTGCATATATGTTTATTATTGACAAAATTCCACATGTGAGAGAGAACATGCCAAGAGTGGTATTCTGTGCATGCCTCTTCTACCCACTTCCAAACCAGTGTTGCTATAATACCTAAACCAGTTAAAGACACAAGAAAACTGAATTATAGATCAAGATCCCTAATGAACATAGATACAAAATTCTCCAAAAAATACATACAACCCAAATACAGGAACATATCAGAGAGATCATTAACCATAACCAACCTGGACTTAACTTAGAGGTTAGGGGATGGTTCAACATACGCAAATCAACAAAAGTAACTAATCATATACTTGATTTAAGGTCCAAAATCTCACCACCATCTCAATAGAGGCAGGAAGTATTTGAAAAAAATGCAATGTTCAATCCTGATAGAAGTTACAGGGATTGAAAATTGAAGAGATGTAACAGAAATATAATAAAAGCTGCCTATAGTAAAGCCATAGCCAACATTATCCAAAACAAACAAGCAAACAAACAAACAAACAAATGAAAAAACAAAACTACCTTAATTAACTCACATAATCTACATCAGTGTTCACTTTCTGGAGATATACTCTGAAGAAACAAAACCCACTTATTCAAAACAGAAAGATATTTACGTTCTTAGACTCTTCAGGATAGCTTACAGTTCATAGGATAATTTCTGGGTCCCAAATGATACTGAATTATGCAAGAGTAATTGGTACAGAAATTTACAAGAAAGCTCCCATTATTCCTACAGTGGGGCACCTTCAGTTTGGGACTCACCATCGATCTTGCTGTTTGCTGTATAATGCTTCAGAGAAGCTCAGCATCCTCTAGTTGTAGCAACTATTGAGTTCTTAGCATCAGAAAGCCTTCAATGGCCAGCTTATTTGCAATGTTATTCTCCAGCCATAGAATTACCATGCTGCCTTCTTTTTAGCCACTGTATTTTAGCCCTTCACATGTAATCTTGTCTGAAGCTAAAATAATCCTCTATGAGGTGATGCAGTATACCCCAAAGATTTGAGATTTGCATCAGACTCCTTTCTACCTTGTGACTGGAACCTCTCACCAACCTCTTCTTCCAGTTTCCATGGAATCCAAAATATTGCAGGTTTTTTCTTTGTTGTAAGAGATCTTTCTTTTTCTTTTCTCTCATATAATGTAAAAAATCCAATCGTTGAGAGCAGCATTAACCTCTCAGCCATTTAAGACCCTAAAATGAAACATACTGAGTAGATTTTCATATTCTGCCAAACTACCACTTTCTGCCATAATTGATTTTTTTCCCTTAAGGTGTCTTAAGGAATCCAACAGTCTGAATTTAAAGAAAAATATTATTTTGAACTTTAAACAAATGCTTGAATATGGTTTTGAGCTACAAAGAATAAGATAAATCATACTTTACATTTTCCCACTTTAGAGGCAAAGGAAAAGTGTTTAAAATGAATTTGAAGTGCAACTTGTCTTTGTTGCTCATTAGAGCAGTGAAAAATGCAGGTCAAATATAGAATTACTGCCTGGACCCCCCCCCAAAAAAAAAACTAATGAAAGAGGCTGGGAATAGGGAAGAGGAATGGGAATCAGTAGGGGAGGGTCAAGAGAAAGTGATGGGGGTAAATATTATCAAAATTCATTATATACCTCTGCGAARATGTCATAGTCAAACTCACTATGTATGATAAATATGTGAATAAAGCATATAAAACTTAATCAGTGAATTTGTATGTAATGTGGTTCAGTGCATTAACAAAAATATTTACAAGGCTCTTATATTTGTGAAAATATATAATAAGACATATTATATTCCAAATAATATAAATACATTAATATTTATGTATAGTATCACATTTAAAAAATAGAGAGCTAAACTTGATGATGAAGACTTATACTCCTAGCCACACAGGAAGCTGTGCCCTATACATTACAACTGCAAGTTCTCTTTGGTAAGTATAATGAGTTTAAACCAGAAAAGGTGACTTAGTGAAAGCTTGTCTCAAAACAGATAGTTAAAGGAGGGCTGAGAGTAGAGTTCAGGAGTAAAGAACTTACCTAGCATGGATCAGGCCCTATGTTTAATTCTCAACACCACTGAAACAAAATCAAACATAAGTTAATATATAAATTAATAGTATAAGAATTCTGTAAATGTCCATGACTCACAGTTAAACCTCATTAATAACCTTAACAGTGTCCTAATAAGAAAACTACAAATGAGATCTTACATGACATTTCTTGTGTAGGCTCCTGAGGGAACAAAATTAGAGAGTCAATTTGAAAGAACTGGAAGGGTACCAGTGGCTGTGGTAGGCCTCCATTCTACTGTTTATCATCATTTTACCAACCTCAAAACTCAGGTGGAAATGTCAGAGTTAAATGCCTTCAAACACATATACCCCTCATGTTTTTACTGTGGAGGTGGGGAAGATGGGTGGGCAGGCCTGCCTTAACAATTTTTTGTCACTTTGAAATAATTAGAAGTCAATTGAAACAGTGTGGAAAATTTGGTGATTGCAGTTCTCAGAAACAGACAGAAGAACAGAACAAGAGGCCGGAATATTAGGGATGAATCAATGATTATTGTTGTTCTATTATTTTTCTTCAGTCTAGGAGCCCATGTGTTGAGCCATGCCCTAGCACTCTTTGCCTATTTAATTTCAATATAAATTATTCATCATTTTCTTAATTGCTTTTCTAGAAAAATACACATTTCTCCTATTCTTCTATCATTAAGATGCTATTTCTCTACTTCATATGATGAAAATAACAGTGTAGGTAGAGAGTTCTACATACAGAGCTCTTATTTGGAATCTTTGATCTTATTATTCTTGCATAATTCTTTAATTTTAACATTTTAAGTTATTGGAATGGAGTCTTATTAGATGTATCTACCTATGAATTTACCTTACTATTCACAGTTCAAATTCCAGAACATCAGAAACATAAATAATTATGTGCTATTTCAATTTACTCATTGTTTCTTCTTTGCATTGCACCAGCCCTGCATACTCTGCATATATTTGCCTTACTCTCTGTGCCTCTTACCTTCTCTGCATTTTGACTTTTGACATGTAGGATAATCAGATTGGGTTAGTCAGGCATTATTTTAGGTTACTCTTATTGGGCAAGTGCTCAACATTATAAAGGTAGCAAGGAGTGTTAGTAAATACTGCTTTCTWTCTAGAACAGGGCACATTGATATAAAAAATTTTCACAATGAGTAGGCTCCTTTAATGCCTTCCCTCCAAGCAGTTCAAAGATAATCCTGGCTTCCCTATCCCCACAAGAGTGTAGTGTTTTTTAGAGATATTATCTAATGAACTATGTAAGAGAGAGAACATAAATGTAGAGGATGATAAAAGAAGAATTAAAATCATTTTTCTTCACTAATATAAGTAAAACAAGATTCTCACAATTTAATTTGATGTTGGCTGCTGTTTTTTTATATTGCTTTTATTATGCTTATTACGTTCCTTGAATTCCTGATCCCTCCAAGACTTTTAACATGGAGGGGTGTTGTATTTTGTCAATGGCTTTTTTCAGCATCTAATGAGATGATTAGGTGATTTTCTTCTTTGAGTTTATTTACACAGTAGATTACATAGATGGATTTCCTTCTATTGAGCCATCTCTGCATCCCTGGGATAAAGTCTACTTGATCATGGTAAATGATCATTGTGATGTGTTTTGGTTTGTAAGAATTTCATGAAACAATCTCTCTTAAATCAGGGACAAGACAAGGCTGCCCAAGCTCTCGCTATTTATTCAATATGGTACTTGAAATTCTAACCAGAGCAATTAGACAACAAAAGGAAATCAAAGAAATAAAGAAATATAAATTGGAAAGGAAGATATGATGATAAGATAGTAGACAGACATGACAAAAAATTCTACCAGAGAACTGCTACAACAGATAAACAACTTCAGCAAAGTGGCTTTATATAAAATTAATTCAAACAAATCAATAGTCTTTCTTTATAAAGAGAATAAACTAGCTGAGAAAGAAATTAGGGAAAAACACATCACAAAATAGTGACAAATAATATAAAATATGTGTTTGTATAATTAACTAAACAAATGAAATATCTAATCTATGTGAAAAAAATCTCAAATCCCTCAAGAAAGAAACTGAAGAAGACTTCACAAGGTAGAAAGATTGCCCATGCTCATGKATTGGTAGGATTAACAAAGTAAAAATTGCCATTTTACCAAAAGCTATCTACAGATGCAGTGCAATCCCCATCAAAATTCCAACACAATTCTCACACAGGTAGAAAGAGCAATTCTCAACTTCACATGGAAAAACAAAACCCCAGGATAGTGAAAACAATTCTCAACAATAAAAGAGGATCTGGGGGAATCACCATCCCTGATATCAAGCTGTACTACAGAGCAATAGTAATAAAAACTGCATGGTATTGGTACTGAGACAGACAGATCAATGGAATAGAATTGAAGTACCAGAAATAAACCCACACACTTATGCACATTTGACCTTTGACAAAGAAGCCAAAACTATCCAGTGTAAAAATGACAGTATTTTTAACAAATCACACTGGTCTAATTTGCAGTCTTCATGTAGAAGAATGCAAATTGATCCATATCTATCACCTTGTATAAAGCTCAACTCCATGCGGATCAAGATCCTCCACATAAAACCAGATACACTGAATCTAAAACAAGAGAAAGTAGAAAATAGTTCTGAACATATTGGCACAGTGGAAATTTTCCTGAATAGACTGTTAATGGCTCAGGCTCTAAGATCAACAATTGACAAACCAGACTTCATGAAACTGAAAACCTTCTGTAAGGAAAAGGACATTGTTAATAAGACAAAATGGCAACCCACAGATTGGGAAAAGATGTCACTAACCCTACTTCCAATAGAAGGCTAATGTTCAAACTATATAAAGAACTCAAGAAGTTAGACTCCAGAACTAAATAACCCAATTTAAAAATGGACTATTATGCTAAACTGAATTCTCTACCGAGGAAWTTCGAATGGCTAAGAAGCACTTAAAGAAATGTTCRACATCCTTAGTCATCAGGCAAATGCAAATCAAAAGAACCCTAAGATTCCACCTTAAATCAATCAGGATGGGTGAGATAAAAAACTGAGGTAACAGCAGATGCTGGCTCTGATGCTGAGAAAGAGGAGCATTCCTCCATTACTGGTGGGCTTGCACACTGGTACAACTACTCTGAAAGTCAGTCTGGCAGGTCCTCAAAAAATTGGAAATAGTTCTACCTGAAGACCCAGCTATACCACTCCTAGGCATATACCCAAGAGATGCTTCACTATATTACAGGGACACATGCTCCACTATGTTCATAGGAGCCTGATTTGTATTAGCCAAATGGTAGAAACCACCCAGATGTCCCACAACCACATAATTGATTCAGAAAATGTGGTTCATTTACACAATGGAATTCTACTCCATTTTAAGAACAAGGACATCATGAATTTTGCAGGCAAATGGATGGAACTAGAAAAYATCATCCTGAGTGACATAACCCAGATCCAAAAGGATATACATGGTATGTACTCACTAATAAATGGATATTAGCCAAAAATTGAGAATACCCATGATACAACTTATGGACCATATGAAGCTTAACAAGAAGAAAAACCCAAGTGTGGATGTTTCAATCCCACTTAGAAGGGGGAACAAAATAATCATGGGAAGTTGGGGTAGGGAGAGATCTGAGTGGGAGAAGAGAGGGGAGGTAAATAGGGAGACAGGATCAGATTTGGAGGAAGACAGGTGAGATGTCCAGAGGGCCAGGAGAATAAATAGAAATATGTAGCAGTGTGGGGTGGGTGACAAGGGGAACCTTAGAAAGTTTCAGACAGCAGGAATATGACAGGCTCCCAGGACCCAATGGGGATGACCTTAGTTGAAATGCCCAATAGTGGGGAGATAAAATCTAAAGAGACCAACTCCATTAGATAGACAGGGCCCCTAGTGGGGGGATGGGGCCACCCATCCATCTCAAAAATTTTGACCCAGCATTGGTCCTGTCTAAAGGAAATGCAGTGACAAAAATGGAGCAGAGTCTGAAGGAAAGGTTATCCAGAGACTGCTCCAACTTGGGATCCATTCCATGCACAGGCACCAAACCCCAGCACTATTGCTGATGCCATACTGTGCTTGCAGACAGGAGCCTGGCTTGGCTGTCCTCTGAGATGCTCTATCAGCAGCTGAATGAGACAGATACAGATATTTATTGTCAACTATTGGAATGAGCTCAGGGAACTCTCTGGAAGAGTTATGGGAAGGACTGGAGGAGCTGAAGGAGATTGCAACCCCATTGGAAGAACAACTATCAACTATTAGGACACTTCAGAGCTCCCAGAGACTAAGCCACCAACCAAAGAGCACACATGGCCTAGTCCTTGACCCCTACTACATATGTAGCAGAGGATTGCTTTGTCTGTCCTCAGTGGGAGGGGATGTGCTTGGTTCTCTGGAGGCTTGTTGCTTCAGAGAGGGGAGATGCTAGAGGGGTGAGGTGGGAGTGGACGTGTGGGTTTGGGAATACCCTCTTAGAGGTGAACTGGAGATAGGAGGGCTCATAGAGGGGGAACCAGGAAGCAAGACAACATTTGAAATATAAATAATTAAAATAATTAATAAAAAAGTAAAACAAATAATTTCATAGCTTGGAAAATGCAAAATTATTATCTTGCTATTTTCAAAGCAACAAGTCTCATACAAATCACACTATGCTGAATTCAAGGTTTTTTCAGGATGATGTTGCTTCCTGAGGCTTTGGAGGAGAATTTGTCTCCTCTTCTGAAGCTAATACAGGGTAGCTGTGTCCTCAACTTACCACAATATCAAAGCATTGTTTCTGCGTGAATGTTTCTTTCCTGACTCTGGCCCTCCTGGACTCTTCTTTTTAGAACTATTATAATTACATCTATCAACCTACAATAGTATAACCTCATTCTGAGGTTCCTACCCCTACAAGATACCACTTGCCTCATAAGGCAATATATTTTTAGATTATTGGGATTTGAACTTCTTGAAGGGGCATCATTCTTTATCTTATAGAAAATATCTCTTTTACAGATTAAAGGCATTGTTCTTCAAAAAAAGTAAAAACTCTATGTGTAATAACTCAAAGTATAGAGGAGAAAAGCACCTAATAACATACAAGAATCAATAGACTTCATATATTGAAACAATAATATCTTACATAATAGCAATTAAACCAGAAATTACTTATTGAGAATTAATAAATTAACAAAACTTGTGAATGGAAATCATGAGACATTCCTGCACGATGTAGCAGTAGATTTGAACTAATGAAAAAAACACTATTCTGTTTCTTAAAGATAACATCTCAGCATCATAAACTTTCTACCAAAAATACCACCTACTTTTATTAAGCTTTACATGTGGGTTTTAAAATACATATGGAAAAACTGAATGTAGAATATTAGTTAAGAAAATCACAGAAATATGATCTGAGTTAATAAAATTATGTGAAAAAGTAGCAGTGAGTACCGGAAAGGTATCATATTGTGATAGCTTAGTCCCAATTCATGATCTCTTTGCTTCCTGTGGATGGATCAGACATATCCTTATTCTTGCCACCATGCTTTCCCCTCATGATCAACTCTATCACCCTGGAAACATGAGCCTAAATAAATACTTTCTTATGTTATTTTCATCTGGATGTTTTATCACAGCTACAAAAAATACAGTTCATGGACACAGTACCTGGCAATGAACTGGAAGGGATCATTTTATTCTCCTGTGTGGAACTTGTGAGGATACAGAGTCATCTAAGATTGGAAGTTCTGGATCTCCATGAACTGAAGGCTTAAGGTCTGAGCTACCAGACTCAGAGACTTTCAAATCCTGAAAAACCAAATTATTATGGATCCAGGCTTTAGAAATTAGGGACTTACAGCTCAAGGTGTTTAGTTTAGAGGTTTGCTTCTCAGTTCTCTAGGCCCTGGGGAGTGATGAAGCCTCTGTGGTATAATGATACTATTTTAAGCATTCAAAATATTTCATATGTATTGTCATCATTTATTCTTGTAATTTTCCAGTGACATAGCCAGCTATAAAACAGCTACATAGGGACCAGCACGGACACCAACTCGCTCGGGGTCTGGGTACTCTGGGCCCAGGTCCTTGACCCAGGTGGGCACCTTTCATCGGATCGGAACGGCGGGTGGTCACGGAGCTCACCTGCCCTGCTACCAACTCGCCCGGAGATCTGTGCAGCCTGTGCC
>BDUI01009470.1:31594-42745 GCA_002335545.1 Apodemus speciosus | reverse complement strand
AGAGAGAGAGAGAGAGAATGTATTAATTAGAGACTCGTATCAGTATATAAGTACGACCTCAGGAAAGCATTGAGAACAAAAAAACTTAGTACTCTCTGGGATCACACTATGAAGGATCAGGATTTAGTTGTGAATGCTAATGTGAGTGCTAACTTGACCTTGGCATTGAGAGAATGCCAAGGCAGCAGACAAAACATCATTCCTGGGTATACTGGAAAGGGCGTTTCTAAGAGACTATCGTTTCCATCAGTGGGCCGAGGAGGGAAGGTTTACCCTTACCCAAGTGGAGAGGCCCCATTCCATTGGCTGAGGACGGGCTGCACTCAGAAATACATTTATTTCTGAAGATTCTCTAGTAGTCTTGAGTGGTCTTCCCTCAGTGGTGACTAATTCTTGTCAAGACAGAATCACAAGTCTATTTACCACAGTTATAAAACATCCTTTTACATGTGGTGGATAGGATCCGAGACCCTGGAGAGCATCGAACTCCAAGTGTTATTTCTTCCTGTGTGTGTATGAAGCCCTGTGAAGAGGTTTCATCCGTATGGTAGGCACAACCGGAGAGACACAAAAGGCGCACGGCTTCATGGTGATTGGGTTGAGATCAAGTGTACGTGTGTGTGTGTGTGTGTGTGTGTGTGTGTGTGTGTGTGTGCGCGCGCGCGCGCGCGCGTGCGCATGTCAGGTGTCGCCTATCAATCAGATGGATGGTTGATAGACATGAGACATGACAGGCTGGCACCAAGCGGTACACGCCTGTGATCCTAGCACTGTGGTAGGGAAACAGGAGGCTCTGCAGTTCAAGGCACTCTCCGCTCCATAGTGGACTCATATAAGTCTGGGCCTCATGAGACACTGTTCTGTGAAAAACAAAAAAACAAAACAAAACAAAACAAAACAAAAAAACCAAAAAACCTTCTTCTTTCCCGTGTCAGAATATCTCCACTCTTTCATGATTTTTAAAAAGTTGTTTGTTTTTATGTTATGTGTATGAATATTTTGACATCATGCATGTCTGCGTGGCCCACACAAGTCAGAAGACAGCATCAGATCCTTTGAAACTGGAGTTCCAACTGGTTGTGGGCCACCCTTAGGTGCTGGGACTGAAATGCTCTTAACCACTGAGCCGTCCCCCAACCCTCATATTTCCTTAATAAAAAGAATTAATAATTCTTAAGGCTCATAATCCTTTACATTCTAGCCTGTTTCTAAACCACTAAGACAATACCAAAAATAGCCTTCAGAGAGATTCAAACGCTATAAAGAGAAAGAAAAGAGAAGGTAAAATGAGTCAGGAGCGCATAACGTCTCAGTGAACGACGATTTCTTCCTGGGTAGGCAGGAGGGAAACCAAATGTGTGTTCCTACATGGGGTCATCAGCCACCCATCCAGAGACTCYGAACCAACTGGAAAATGGWCMCCACGCTCAAGTACCGACACACCGAGAGAGTGGCAGGGRTCTGTGTGAGGACAGTCTCGGACAGGAAGGACAGAGGGGTGAGATGGAACTGAGATTTCAGAAATGACTGAGGAGGAGAAACGTCATTTGATCAAAGCCACAGGGAAGCTGGCCCACCAGACAGTGAAGGAAAGGTGACCTGGTTGATGTTTTGAGGCTCCTGAAAGGCTGAGGACTTGGAGAACCGGGGGTACCCTGAAAGGATGGACGGCTATAGTGAAGAAAAGGGGGTGCAGCTCAGTGCTGGCCAACCAGGCACAACACCCAGCATTCAGTTTCCAAATCCACACAAATCAGGTGACGCATCCTCGAGTTCCTGCACTTCAGAAGTGGAGGAGGAATAGGAGTCCAAGGTCATTGCTGTCTATGTGTGGAGTTCAAAGCCAGCCTGGAATGCTGGGGACCTAGCCTCAGAGTGGGCTGCGGTGAGGGCTGGTGGAACAACTGCTTTGAAGAAGCATCGGAAGGAGCTATAGACACTCCTTCCAGTCCCTCCACCCAACCTCTCAGGGAGGGAGGGATGCTTCACTGCAGGGACAGAGGGGGCACCTGTGGGAATGCGACTGAAGATGAGGTCTCATCTGGAAGACAGGGAGTTAAGTACAGCACCACACACACACACACACACACACACACACACACAACGCTAGCTGTGGTGGAATAAGAATGGCCCCACAGAGGCTCGTATATCTGAATGCTTAGTCATAGTGACTGACATTATTTGAGACAGATCAGGAGGTGTGGCCTTGTTGGAGGAGGTGTTCCCTTGTTGGAGGAGGTGTGTCACTGGGGCGTGGGCTTTGAGGGTTCAAAAGCCTATGCCAGACCCAGTCACTCCCCCCCAACTTCTCTTTCTGCCTGAAGATTGGGATGTAGCTCTTAACTACTCCAGCACCCTGCCTGGCATGCCTGCTCCTCACCATGATGATAATGGACTAAGCCTCTGAACGTATAAGCCAGCCCCGATTAAAGCTTTCCTTTATAAGAGGTGACATGGACTTCACGTGCCTCTTCGCGGCAATAAAGCAGTGACCAAGACACTATCCGAAACCCACGTTGTCCCATTCAGAACTCCGCAGGTCTTCTCATGAGACTCTGAAYGGCCTCCAGAGAAAGAGCTGACAGAGCCCATTCCAGGGATTCCATGGAAAGAGCCTGGTCTGTGTGCACTGGGCCTATAGTAAGCAGTTTAGAGCCCCATTCTGAACAAGAGCTTGCTAAAGTAAACATGTCAGGGCCACAGAGACGGGTTAGCAGCTATGAGCACTGGCTGCTTTTGCAGAGGACCCACGTGCAGTTCCCAGGGCCTACGTGGTGGCTTACGACCATCTATAACTCCAGTTCAAGGGTCTAACACCCTCTTCTGGCCTCCGCAGAATCTAATCACATACATACATGCAGGCAAACTACTCATGCACATAAAAGTTTCATAAGTAAATATTTTTTTTAATTATTTTGGAAAACATACCAGAAGAACTACCATAAAGAAGCAACAAAAAGATACGGTGCAACAAACTGATCATAAAATGCACACAAATATTCTTAAACAACACTGTAAATCAGGGCGCTTGCTTTTGAAAACGAGGGGCCTAAAACAAGATCAGCAGGTGACTAGCTAATATCTTTTCTTCCATCTTCTTTCTAGTCACTGACAATGGACCCAATGAATAAGTGAGGTTGGAAAGGCCTGGGTCATTAGCCAAGATCGATCCATCTTCTCTTAGCAAAAATTATTGGACTGCCTAGCACGCAGGCTGCAATTTCAATCACTGCCTGCCCTTCCCGAATCTTCCTCCGAAAGTGAAAATCAAATTAGAGGCAGAAAAATCAAGCTTGGCTCCTCTTTGATGGCCTCTGTAGCCTTCTCTCATGTTCGTGTCTGACAAGGGAATGAAAAGACTGGCTCTCTCATTTCACTGGCAGGGGAGGCTCCTGCTCATCTCTGCAGCAGTACCACCCTGACGGACTTGGGCCAGGTCAGCGCTGGTCACGTAACAAGTCCTGGGGGCTGCCTGCTTAAACAAAGGCTGTGAGGTTTTCCTTTAAGAGCCCAGCTACGAGGTAGCTTGCTCCCTCAAAGGGAAGAGAATCAGCTTGTGAACAGATGAAACCTCAAGGAAAGCACCTGAGGCGGTCTGCTACACTCTGTCATGGGCGTGGCCTATGTGTCTTCATTATCTTGATGCTATGGATTTGCAATCTATCTAGACCCAGACAGAAAGAAAAACTAAGCAGCCCAGGCATTGACCTGGGTAAAGAGGGATTGCTTTGGTATATGGGAGGGTCATGGGTAAAAATCTATAAGCTATGATGAAGACTGGGGGACACTCGTGGTGTGCCAGGGAGGATACCCATCAAGGCCTCTTCTTGCAACATCCATGCTGCGATGGCACTTTGAAGGGTGTATTTCTTTTTCTCCTATGTGTATGAGTGTCTGGACTGGGTGTATATCTGTGCAGCCCACGTACGGACCTATTGCCACCGGAGGCCAGAGGGGGTGTCAGATTCTCTAGAACTGGAGTAGCAGATGGTTGTGAGCTTCCAGGTRGATACTGGGAACCAGATCAGGTCGGCTGCAAGAGCAGCCAGTGYTCCTGACTGTCGAGGTATCTCTTCAGCCTCTCATGGTGGACTTCACAGGACCGTGAAGTCTACTTTTGTGACCTCAGTTTAAGATTGCGGAGCATACGCCCCTGAAAGGACCTGTTTTACAAAAGAGCACAAGAGCATCGGGTGATTCTAGAGGAATTATTTGAACAGCGGCTCGGCAGCACTGCAATCTTCTGAGACACAACAGGACCCCTTAGGGTTAAATTCAGTTACAGTGTAAATTTCTTTGAAAAACCTAAACCTCAGGCCACCCAGGTTCCTGGCATCATGTAACCCGCCCCCAGAGAAGATGCATAACCAACCATGATTCAACACAGTAATATATGTGTGTACATGTTCATGCATATTCATATACATCTGTGCACGTGTATATAAATACATATTGACACGTGTTATGGGGAGATTACTATATGGCCCTTGCAGGCACATGTTATAGCAAAAACAAACACTTAGCTTAGTGTAGAGCCACTATGTTGGAGGGAACAATGAGGAAGCTCAGAAGGGTTAGCAGACTGCCAGAGAGAGAGAGAGAGAGAGAGAGAGAGAGAGAGAGAGAGAGAGAGAGAGAGAGAGTGTTTGGAGGTGGAGGCGGGGCAGTGACACCTCACAGCAACCACAGGTCTGGGAAGCTCCTAGAATGATTCGAACAGAACCTGAACTTACTGATCCTCAGAGAGGGCACCAGTGCGGGATGGCAACATATCCGTGCTGTAGACCGGGAAAAGCCAACAGTGTGCAGAAGGAAACATGAGAACAGCCACTTCCTGAGGCTACACGCTTTGGCACTGAGTCTGACCTAGACAAGCCCTCCAGAATGACACCGGGTTTTACCAACTCCAAGAGGACTTAGACTTAGAGGCTTGATCGTGTTAGGTAATCCTCTTGGGCCTCCTTTCCCTCTCAAGACCTGAAGAATTTCAGAATTAAAATTCTTTCAAGAATATGGAGGGTTGGGGGAGATGATGGCTCAGCGGTTAAGAGCACTGACTACTCTTCCTGAGGTCCTGAGTTCAATTCCCAGCAACCACATGGTGGCTCACAACCATCTGTAATGGGATCCGGTGCCCTCTTTTGGTGTGTCTGAAGACAGTGTACCCACATACATGAAATAAATAAGTAAATCTTAAAAAAAAAAAAAAAAGACTATGGAAAATTCGAGACGCCATAGGACCATGACATGTGAAACTATTACCAAGAATTTTTTGAAGCAGGGTAGTGATTGTAAGTGTGTGGTGCAAGAAGAAAACTGAAGGTGGGTGACAGGACCTGGGTATGTCTGCATACTGGGGATGATATTTCTATTCGGCTCTTCATTTCTTTCGATATCATGTGTTCTCTCAGCTTCGAGATAGGTGATGCCTACTTTTACACTTACTGCTGTCTCTTAGGAGATCTCCCAAAGAATTCCTGGCCACCCATCAAGCAATTCCACAGGGGCAGATGGCCAGTGAGTGTAGTTGAAGAGACATGCCGATTCACCTAACCACCTCAGGAGGCTCCTGGGTGTGTCACCTTCTATTCCCTAAAACCCCTAACAATGGCAACTCTTAGCTGCAACTCCAGGACTTCTCCTATTAAATACATGTCAAATGCTATAGATTCTTCTTCTCTTCTATTCTTCTGGCCCCGGTTCACTCCAGCATGAACCGCATACGACTCTCTCCTTGGGTATCCAGCTGCCATGCTGTTTCCCATCATGCCGGTTTAAGACTCTACAGAATCCACCTAAACATTTATTTTTGGTCGTTCTCCTCATCACAGCCTCCAATCACATCTCTAAGTGTCCCTCATGTATTGTAAATGTAAAATATATGTAGCTCAGCTATGGTGGCACGTGGTCGCAGTCCCGGCACTTTGAGGGGGTAGCAGGACCCAGAGTTCAGGGTCATTTTTGGCTACAGAGCAAGCTCAAGACCAACCTGAACTAGATCTTGACTTTAAAAATAAAATTAAAAAAAAAAAAAAAAGATGTTCACTAATTTAAGTTGGCTATTGTCTTTACGACAACCTGTAGAATAGTCCAAATCCCCCTTTCTCCTATTTCCTGTGGTATTTTATCTGGACACATGATTTCTCCCCACGTAGCCATTTCTTTCTCTTAGTGATCTCCAAAATTTCATCAAAGTGGATTCTGAAGCCACTGCCGCTGTCTGGATGAGCCCTTTACAACAATCCTAGCCCTTAATGTGGTCAAGTGCATTATTCCCTTTGGAAAATTCGTATTATAACAGCTAATGTAAAAGGAAAAAAAAAATAAGATTTATGGCTGGCTCTACTCACCAAGGGTTCAGCCATTACAACTTCAATTTTCTTTTCAGCTTGAACAGCAAATTCTGCAAAGAGACTCTTGATGACATATTCACCAGGCTTGACATCGGGGTCAATCGTGATGCTTGACATGATGGTGCTCCTTCTTCCCAAAGAGGAATGGAAGTTGGATGCGGCACAGAACTTATTCACTTTGCTGACTGGTGCTGAAGCTGAAAGTCAGAGACACAGAAGAGCCCTGTATTAATAGCTGGCTCCTTGGGGCCTGCACCTCCTGCACATACCTCAGCGAAGTCGTCCCCAGCCCCTCCCGGGTCGCCCAGTCTCGCTTGTCCTCGCTCGTCCTCCGACAYGGTTCTCTCTCACACTTGCTGGTCTGATGTCTACCTAACACATCTGCAGTGGAGCCCSGCATCACGGTTACTARGTAGTGGCTATTTCTCCCCTTTTCACTCATGCGGTTTCCAAAATACCAGGCATTCTCGTTTGGTTTGTTTTGGCCTAGATGATTCCCATGTACCTAGAAATAGTGCCTGGCACACTTCAGGTGCACAACAAATATTTATCGAACGACTAGATTTGGGGCAGTGTCTAAAGGGGTGGTTCTCAACCTGTGGGTCGTGACCTCTTTGGCAAACTTCTATCTCCAAAACTATTTATGATTAACAACAGCAGTGAAATTACATTTTTGAAGTAGCAATGAAAATAATTTTATGGTTGGGGGCCACCGCAGCTTGAGAAACTGTATTAAAGGGACACAGCATTAGGAAGGTTGAGAACCACTGGTCGGGAGAAATGAAGGAAATACGAGAGATGAATACATGAAACAGGAACAGGATTAGGAGCCGGAAGATGCTACCTCGGAAGGCATACACGTGGAGGCTGCAGACCTGAGTGACGAAGAAGGGGGCAGAACACCCAAGACTGAACATGAGCGAACAACAAGACCGAGGGCGGGCGCAGGGCTGGGGGAAGATACGAGAGGCGCCCAGAACACAGACGGCCCTTTAGGACTCTGTGAAGAACATTTAGTGGGGAAAGAAAGTATTAAGGTGGGGACGGATGGGACCCGACTTGTCCTTATACATCTCTCTGGCTTCTCTGGAGAACGAGTCTGAGGAACCTAACCTCAGCACCAGGGATGSCAGTCCAGACTGCCAGTGAGATGGCTGGAGCTTGGGCTAAGAGGAGGCTGGAGGAAAAGGCTCGGAGCCTCGTCCAGTATTTGTGGCACTGAGGTGAGGAGCAGGAATCGGCAGTGACTCACTCTCACCGTCTTCCCAGCCCGAGGCTTAACAAAGACTGGATTCTAACTCCCGTTTGTGTGGCTTCTCCTGGCCTAGTGTACCACAGACCTTTGGAATCCACAAGCCTGTGCTTCTTCCTAACCTGATCTTTAGCTCCTGCCTTCTCTGTATAAGGGACTGTCACACAGGAGTTAACCCCAGCCCTGAAAGGGGGATGCAGAACACTGGTACTTAAACACCGAATAGCTGTGGATGTACTCATCATCTCAGGACATCAAATTTGTTTTTTCAAACAATACATGCTGGGCGGTGATGGCGCATGCCTTTAATCCCAGCACTTGGGAGGCAGGCGGATTTCTGAGTTCGAGGCCAGCCTGGCCTACAGAGTGAGTTCCAGGACAGCCATGGCTATACAGAGAAACCCTGTCTCGAAAAACCAAAAGAAAAAACAAAAAAACAAAAAAACAACCCACACACAAGTTTGAAAAACTTGGCACATGGCATCTTTAAGTCAAAGAAAAGACTATCTTAATTAGGCATAGCAACACACGCTTGTGTTCTAGTAATCCCAGGGAGACGGTAGTTATGGTCACAAGTTTGAGATGAGCAGGGTGGGAAAGCTGTTGCTAAGTCAGCCTAGGCCACACGGTGATGGTGGGGAGGGTGTCTCAAACCTTAGAAAGCCTACTCTGTAAAACACAGGATGTAAAGATACAGACGTTTGCAACAGTAATCCAAAGTTTACTACAAACTGTTGATATCGAATCTAACAAGTGCCTCTTATTAGCACCGAGTTCAAATACATTTCGTACTCTAGAACTAAAACTGTATCATAAAAATAATCCAAGACAAAAATCCACAGTCCTTGGAACACAGCACACATTATCTCAAACAATGGCCTGCTTGTCTACTACAATGTGTCACGACACGACATTGTGTATTATCAAGAGGGGAATCTATTAACCAGTGTCACTGTGGACAGAGTCGGAGATCTTAAATTTTTAAAAATTAGTTTTGGCCCCTTAAGAGCCAAAGACACAGCTCATCTCAAATGGACCCTCTACCAGCTTTTAAAATGATCATGAATAAACCGACCAAGGCAGAGGTTCTCAACCTCTGGGTCCCAAACCCTTTGGCAAACCTCTAGCTCCAAAAATATTTACATAATGATTTATAACAGTAGTGAAATTAGAGGTGTGGAGAAGTAATAAAAATAACTTCATGGTTTGGGGTCACCACAGCCTGAGGAAGTGTACTAAAGGATCGCAGTGTTAGGACTGGGGAGGACCACTGCTCTAAGTTTCATGGCTGCGCAGTGAAAGACATTTGTCAAGGAAGTCAAGGCTCCGGGGAAAACTTCATTTCTAACCTAAAACCTCAAACTTTCTCCAACACCAAGTGTTTATGATTATTACTTATTATTATGTTGTACTTATTACTCCAAAAATGAAAGCGGAAAAAAAGCATCTTCCTGCTAAAATTTCAGGTCATTAAACATCCCAATAAACAGAGTTAGAAAAGAAATTATTTTTATAGCCCTGTTAGAGCACAAGCAACTGAAATGATATGATTCAGAAATACCAAATAGCACGAGAAAAATGCACAAAACACGACATCAGATTTAAGACAACAACAAGAATATATACAGGAAACTAAACTAAAACTCAGAAAAATACTTGGAGCATATTACACAGAGAATGAACCACTTTCAAAGTGAACCCAAAACACAAGCGAAATTAGGTAGAAAACTACCCATACCTTTCCACAGGAAACAGAAGATGATCAACAAGGATGGAGAATAAATAAATAAAGGCACAATAGGCACAAAAAAATACTCACTTTTACCAGTTTTCTGATAATATAGTTAAGATCTGGGCAACATTTGTCATTTGTCTAGGAGGACCAGGCTGAGCAAGCCGTGGGGAGCAAGCCAGTCAGCTGAGCCCTTCAGGGCCTCTCCACCCTGCTGCGGTGCTTGGCTTCCTACCCTGGCTTCTCCCAGAGAGGGACAGTTAACTGGAAGTGTGAGTGAACTTGAACCGTTTACCTACCCTGATACTGCTTTTTGGTCATGGTGTTTTATCACACCAACAGAAACCCTAACCTAGACGCTCGGTGACACTTGACCGCTTGAATTAAATATTTTATAAAGTCAAATAGGAGGATTGTGTTTTCTTAGTATTTAAAGCTTTAATCGTGTCTGTATATGTCTGTGTGAGTGCGTGTGTCCACAAGTACAGTGCTCGCGGAGCCTCTGAGAGGGCGCTGGATTCCCTGGAGGTGGACTCGCAGGTGGTTGTGAGCCACCCAGTGTGGGTGGTGGGAACTGAACTCATAACCTCGAGAAGAGCAGAGTGAACTTGTATCACTGAGTCATCTCTCCAGACCACATAGTGTTTCTCTATGTGCCATTACAGAATTCTGCCCACGAAGGAATAAAATAACATGAAGGTTAGCGTGTAAGTCTTACGAACATGATCCGGGCATTGAATTACAAACAGAAAAATCCAATGTCACATTAAACACTCTTTAGATATAACCCCACTGACCATGAACAGCTAGCTGTGTCAGGAGAAAGCAACACTTGAATAGTTCAGATTTCGGCATTTCTGTTTTCTCTTGAGCTCGAAATAAAATATAATTACTAGTATTTTTTATATAGTTTACTCTCTATAGCACTGATATATTACATACAATAAAACAGCTGTCGTATTAAAACAACACCTGTCCCCTGACAAATACAAATTCAGGCAAAGGCAAAGGACAAGTAGGAAGAGCCGTAACCCTTGACCCGGTGTGTCTCTGGAGTCATTATAACAGTGAACTTCAGGGTTCTTTGCACGTGTGGCTCAATAGGTAAAGTGCTTGCTGCTCCAGCACGGGGACCAGACTTCAATGCACAACGATGCACAATGTAAAAGCATGTGCCACCCATGCAATAGCAGTACCTGGGATGCCAGTGCTGGGGCGGGGGATGGGCAAAAGACGGGTGGATCCCTGCAGCTCACTGCCAGCCAGCCTGGCTGAAACCAGTTCTCTCCAGGTTYAGTGAGAGAATCTTTCTCAAAAATAAGCTGGGAGGTAATTAAGGAAGACATCTGACCTCGGTCATGTAGGTGCCCCAGTGGAGGGGCCTCCACCCTCCCTGCCACTCAAGAGCAGCTTGGCTGTGTCTGTTTTGGTGACTGTGAGCAAGCTGTTGCTGTAAACAGTGTGCAGGGTGTGGTGTGGMCGTGTAGTTTAGTTCCTGCAGGCGAAAACCATGAGTGACAATGATGGGTGTCACYSTTGTCTACCTAAAGGCTACCTTCCGGAGCCATTGCCCATCTTAACATTGACCTCTGGTCTTTACACACACATTTATGTACTCACACACAGTGTGCATACATACAAATACATACACACAAAGGCTAATATAACTCAGAAACATCCACTACACATTTTATATGGAGGCTTATGTGGCACAGAAATCCAATGGTACCATAGAGTTGCTTACTATTATGATCATTATTGCTTATAGCATCTAACAGTAAGTTTTGATGATACCTAAGGAGGAGGAGGAGAAG
>BDUI01009469.1:6329-27493 GCA_002335545.1 Apodemus speciosus | reverse complement strand
GAGAGGTTGTTCCCTGGGTGAAGTATTGTCAAGAGTTCAGATAATTCCTCTGAGACTGATTTTGCATCCTTGGCCAAGATTCATCATTAATTAGTTCTTATAAATACTGATAGTAGTGTCTCTTTGAGATGTTATATAACCAAGAGTTTTGTTATATTTATTGTAGTTAAGAAAAAATACTGGCATTCAATAGATGCTATGAAAATATTAGGACACTTAATTTTTTCCTTATGTGCTGGAAAATGGCTTGTTATTTAAAAATGATTGATGAACAAGCATAAGGACCCAGATCCCAATCCCAGCTCTAAAGTTGTAATGAGTTAAAGGAGGCTCTCTAGTGCATTCTACCTCCAGAGCTTGCTGGCCTTCAGGTACTTCTCCAGGACTTTAGCCCTAGTTCTTGGTATTACAAACATTCAAAGCTTCTCTTGATCCCATGAGTCAGCACCTATATGTATGCCAGCTTCTAGAATTATGTTTCTTTACCTAGGATAAAAATAATGAGTTATTTTTTTCTGCATGAATAATTTGATAATGCTATATGCTTATGAACTTCCCCTAAATTTCAAGGTATGATCAAAGATGTAAAAATACTCTTTACCACCATTTACTGTCAAGATCTATGACAGATTCCCAAAGATGAGATTCATAAAAATGCAACTTGCCCAAGGGCCAGGGTGGATTCCATACCTAAGAATTAAGAGAACCACGAAAAACTATTAGAGTGTAGCCATAATCTAATGAGTCAAAGACTTGGCAGACTATATAAACAAGGATTTGGGGCTAACAACATAAGAGGTGAGATTAGACTCAGCTGGAGGTGTTGTTCCCCGAGTAAGAGCTGCTGGGAAAGGTGGCTTTAATAGCCAACATTGCTCTCAAATAACTTTGAATCAAAGAGACATTACATGACAGGCAATCAGCAAATTCTTGTGAGACTCAGAGTTGAATGAACTCATTCAGACAGAGTCTGAAATAAAACACATCATCACATGTAGCCAATATCAAAAATAAATGCAAATAATGCAATTCCGCAAAATGATTAAATGTGTCCACTGAAGGCAGTCGGTCTCTTTTTCTCTGGTTTAACACACATGTACACAATTTACTCATAAACCTGGCATGCATATGCTTTCAGCCATGGTTCTATTATTTCTTGTTTAAAGCAGAAGGGTTCTCACTTCTTTTGAGTTAGATGACTACTTATTCCATCTAATCCTCTGAGTTACTAACTTTTCATTAACCAAAGCAAAGTTTCCAGAAGTAGGCAGTGCAGTGTAACAAAAAAGGAAACGGATAAGCCTCAAATATGTAGACATGCTATACTTGAGTTACATCAAAATATAAAATACAAAACTAAGCCTACTGAGTGGTTAGCTTGGTAGGATAAGTAAATTCTTTGGCCATTCTGTTAGTTTATAGCATTTGTAGTGTTTATCAAGTATGGCGCCGTACACAAAGGAGCATACATGTATATGTGCACAATAGGTCATGAAGTAATCACAGCCATTTTATTGTTAAATAGATCAGATTTAATAAGAGATTTAATGCTTGATTATCTGTGTTCATGTAGATGATCTTTTAGACTTTGACAAGCTACAACCGGACCTTCGGTTTTATATCTCAATTGGCAGTTATAAACAGAATAACTCTCTTTATAAACAGAATAACTCTCTTTTTGCTTCAGTTGCCTCTGACGAAATTTTCCTTATTGGCTGCTAAAAAGTGTACTCTAGTACATCTACTGTGAGCTACAATGAGAGAGACAGAAGCCACACTACATGCAATTGTTTTAAATTCTGTAGTCTTATTGCAAGAATAATGGTTTAAAGTTTTTTAAGATCGTGTCTAACAATAAATTAACTCCCAATAATATTAGTTTTTATTGTTGATTCCCTTAAATATAGCATGTGTTATTCATTAGACATATGATATTTCACACAATATCTGAGGTAAAATGAATAATAATAGTAATAGAAAAAGAAATAAAAACTTCAATTCTTTAGTTTGTTTGTTTGTTTTTTTAAAGGATTAGAGTGTAATCCAAACTATGGGCTTTTCGTTAATTACTTGGTTGACTCCTTGCTTGGAAACTGAAGATAATAAGCCAGTTAATCTTGATTGTCTTTCATTTTACACCATGTTAAAGTTGTATTAGTAAAGCAAAAGTAAACAAAGACAGTGCTATTATCTATAAATCACTTCATTAGATAGAGAAAGCACGCATATTACTTCAGATTTAAGGCTCAGCTTGTGTGGTGCTCAGTTCTTAAAATAGAGATCCTAATGGAAAACTTAGAAAGCAGAGATAAATCTTGCAGAAACAATTATGGCTGGCATGTGAATTCAGCCTTGTATCAGCACACAGCATGTAGAGATTGTAAGGATAACTCTTCATCCAACAAAGCAGATAGCCGATAGGAATTCTCCAGTCGTGCCCATGAAGAAATAGAACTATATGCTGTTCAGGTCATTTTCTGTCAATTCCAGCACCCAAATCCCAAATCAGAATAACAAGGTGAGACATTTTACCTCACTTTCTAGACATTTGATCATGACCTGACACCATCTCTTTCTCCTAGGAGGCACTTACTAGAGATAGTTTGTTCCAGATCCCGTGAGCTGCAGACTCACCAACAGTAGAGTCCATGAGGAACTGATTTGTATATCTCTGTATCACTGGTACTTAACCCTGGAGACTAATGAGATAGAAAACAGCCTCATGTTGACTGCCCTAACTACACAAGGTTTCATTCCCATCTGATTTTTGGTAGAAGAAGGAAAAGTTGAATGTGGGGGATATAACTCATTGATAATGTGTTTGACTAGCTGCATACTCTTCTGGGTTTGATCTGAAGCTCCATGGGAAAAAACAAAATCAAAACCAAACAAAAAAAAAAATGCCAAGAACACCGAGAAAGCCTGAGCCAAATATATCCAACCCTCCTTACATTGATGGTTCCATCACCAATTATCGAATTGACTGGATTTAAAATCGCCATGTAAACATAGGTTAGACTGTCTCTAAGAGGATATTTCCAGAAGGATTTAACTGAGGTAAGGTAAGGAGGTTTACCATGAACATGGGTGGTGTCATCTAAAAGCTGAGGCTCCAGTTTAAATAAAAAGAAAGAGACATGCTGATCAACAGCTTCTGCTTCAGTGCTGAGGATACAGCGTTACCAGCTACCTGCTACTTACCCTATGAAGCTATGTCTGCCAGAGCATTTGCTACCAGTTTCAGCTGTGACTTTAACATTTATTTCTTAAATTTCTTTACTTAGGTATATGGTCACAGTAATAATTAAAAAAAAAAAAMMAAAAAACAAAAGCAACTAGGAATGTCCTGTATTGCATAGACTTTGTCAGTGTGAAGTATGGTTAAATTATGATTTTCAAGTTCATTATAATCATAAGACATGTGTCTTGAGTTCCAAACCAACAGCTAGATTTATAATTGAGATTTGTATTTCAATTTCTAGCAACTGTGTTGTGGTGGACATCTTTGTATTGTAGATAAATCTGATTACTTTTGTTTATCCTGTATTCCACTGGGTATGGTTTTGAAGCTWTTATTAACAAAATCCTTATGGAAGTTGAAGGATGTTTTAATTGAGATGTATAAACTATGAACATATATTATTTGCATATGGTCAGCGAACCCTGTGACTCTTGATCTAATTTTTTTTTTCATTACCTTTTGCATTGCTGGGATCAAATACTTGACAAGAAGCAACTTAATACAGATGTGGATTTACACAGCCAAACAGCAGGGACCCCAATGCGGAAGTTAGGGTAAGGACTGTAGGAGCTGAAGGGGTTTGCAACCCCATAGGAAGAACAACGATATCAACCAATAAGACCCTACAAAGCTCCCAGGGACTAAACTACCAACCAAAGAGTACACATGGAGGGACCCATGGCTCCAGCTGGATATGTAGCAGAGGATTGCCTTATCTGGCATCAATGGGAGGGGAGCCCCTTGGTCCTGTGGAGGCTTGAGGACCCAGGATAGGGGAAGCAGGAGTGGGTGGGGTAGTAAGGGATCACATTCAGAGAGGCAGGGAGAGAGGAGAAAATAGGGGGCTTGTGGGGGAGGCAACTGGGAAGGGGATAACATTTGAAATGTAAATAAATTAAATAACCAATAAAAAATGAAAAAAAAATAAAGAAAGAAGAGCTTACTCTGGCCTGCATTTTGTCCATCACAGTGGGGACACCTTGGCTGTAGGAGCCCAAGGCTGCTGGTAAAATTGTATTCATAGTTAAGGGTCAGAGAGAAAGGAATGCTGGAGTCCAGGTAGCATTTTCCTTTGTAAGCAGATCAGAGCCGAAGGTCTCAGTCAATCCATCCTAAAAGCTCCTTCTAGGCCTGCCAGTGCTTGGTCTAGATGTGTGGTCTAGATGCTAACAAGCTTACAATCAATACCAACCACCCCAGTTATGGTGCTTGTGTGTCCCTTTCTACCTTTGCAAAGTGACTCTGGAGTGAGATGTTAGGTTGTCTAAATACTGATGTTTATCAGGCTAATGGGGTATAGAGACACGCAAGGCTTGAGAGTAAATTTTATTTGAACAGGGCAAGTGTAATTTTTACTCTTCAAGAACAAAACCAAACTCCTAGCATCAAAGAAAAAAATGCCAGAATGGGGAAGATAAAAGCAAAGATGGAGTTATAGACATAAGCTGGAATTAGCTTTAATTGTGAGTTGCAGCTAGACACAGATGATCACCCTAAGAAGTCTCTTTTCCTCCTCATTTTCTTCAAACTCCGTGAGTCTGACATTTGATCAGAGTCACTATGTAGATATTAAAGGAAATGAAGCTGAGTGTTAATATTGAAAAAAAAAGTAGTAGAAAGAGGACTATACAAAGTATGCATTTGTAGAGTTAAAGGAAATGGATCTGCTTGTAGAAACAGCCATTAGAAGCAGAGAGCTTCCTATTAATTATGTTCCAAGAGTTTTTCAGCCA
This sequence comes from Apodemus speciosus, assembly GCA_002335545.1. Classification (NCBI taxonomy): domain Eukaryota; kingdom Metazoa; phylum Chordata; class Mammalia; order Rodentia; family Muridae; genus Apodemus; species Apodemus speciosus. The sequence goes on along the minus strand of BDUI01009469.1, from coordinate 22,519 downwards.
TTACTTGTAAGATTAGCTATAATTGTTTCCAACACTATACATTATCCATATATTAAACAACTAAACGTTTTCCTGGGTGGAGAGAGCACAATACATGTTCTCAAAATATCACAATGGATTTTGGAATGCTGAACAAATACAATCTAATGCTCAGAATAGGCTCACATATCAGACACAACAATGCACCATTTCACACCTCTCCAAAGGCTGTGTTTAATTAGAAAGAATTCATCACCTTTTCGAATTCTTCCATCTCAAAATCTTAGCTGTGGCTGTGAGCGCTGGGTGAAGCCATTCTTTCTCCTCTGCTGTGTTGGAAGGCAGCAGTACAGGATGCTGCTACAGATAAAACATGAGAGGAAAAAGCAGAAAGACCTTTGCTCTGTGGTCAGACTGAGGCAGCTCATCCCAGGCAAACACGCCTGCTGGGCTATTGTGGCCTGGGATGTGAAACTCAGTAGAGGCCAGGATGTCTCCCATCAGAGAGAAATTTTAATCATTTTGAAAAAGAGTTTTATCTTTTCTTCCACATAGTTTTAGCCCTCCAAAAACCTGGAGTGAGAAGAGATGGGGGTGGGTGGACGGGATGGCAGTAGGAAGCTGAGAAGTTTTATGAAAGGTGAGGGGGTAAAGCAAATACCAGGAACAGAGGAAACGGGCGATATTAAAAGGGAAAAATGATCCTCAGCTAGATTCCATCATCTCTTTTTCTAAATCTCTTTTTCTCCCTCTCCTCACATTTCTTCTCTGAAACAAAATGGAGTAATGGGCATGAAGGAAGGTCTTCCTGAAGCACAATGGTCACATCTGGCTGATGGGCACTCTAGTGGGCACAAGTTAAATGTTGAGAGCATCCCAAGCCCATCTGTGATAAAAGAGAACCTATTCTGTAAAAATCTGGGTCATCGTATGATCGTGAGACATTTGTCAAGAGCCTAGGATCCCAAGGACTCCCTTCAGCAAATGTGCTTTTGTAGAAGACAGCCAGGTTTCACCTACATCCTAATTGGCTTTCTAAAGGGATTTTTTTCCTGTGGAAGCCACAGTGAGTAGAAACTAGAAAGTTTCCTGTTGGGAAGAGGCGTTTCAAGTTACAGACTCTGACTCAACTGTGTTAGAACAAACCTGACTTGTCCATTACTAACTACCAAGCTTTATATAACAGTATTGCAGGTCCTTTCTTTTAGGTGATTGGGAATGGGAGGATGCCTTTACATATTGTTATTGTCAATCTCTCTCCCTGTGTCTCTATATGTGTATGTCTTTATGTATGTGTATATGTGTGTGTGCAATAGATTATGAATGTGCAACTTATGTTCATGTGTCAAGGCCAGAGGATGGCAGCACATGTTTTCTCTAATCACTCTYGACTTGACATTTTGATATCCAGTCTCACACCAGACCTAGAGCTTGCCCAATTATGTAGACCAGCTAGCCAGAAAATTCTGGGGATATCCTTGTCTCTGTCTCCTTAATAGTCCTATTTCTGGCATATCAGGGACTGAACTTGGGTCCCCATGCTTACACAGCCAGCTCTTACTATTTCTCTAGTCCCAGTCATGGTTAATCTTGTCAACCTGATTGGATCTTGAATCAAGTAACATCTGTGACTCTCCAAGGTGGGTTTATGAGAACATTTTCAATAAATATTAACTGAGAGGAAAAGATCTCTCTTAGAGTGATCACAGCCCCTTAGAAGCATCCCACATTATAGTGTGCCAAGCAGATCAGTGCTGCTTGCTCTTCTGGGTTTGTTTCTTGCTGGTGATTACAGTGCATCTATTCCTGTGGTAGGTGCTGCCAACATCATTTGCCAAGAACATCAGACTTCAACTTCGTGACTTTCTGATGTAGACTGAAAATGAGCTACTCGCCTGAGTTGTGCAGGCCCTCAGCATCTGGTTGGCACTGCTGAGACAAGCAGCTGCAGGAACCGAGGAACTGTCATKTGTTTAGTCTTTCCTACGTGCAGGAGACCTCTGTGGGACCACAGCATCGCATATTAGGTAATTCAACTTAATAGATATYGTTTTATAATACATAATATATTATAAAATATGTATCATATATTCTATTGTTTCTGTTCCTCTGTAGAACCCCGATTAATATAGATGTTTTTATAGCCCTCGGGTTTTTTGTTTTTTTTGTTTTGTTTTTTTTTTTTATCTTAGTAGAACCTACCTGAGGGAACACATGACCAATCATCTGTCTAATTCAGATCTCTAAATTCAAGGTCTATGCCATGTAGAGCAGATAAATCAATCACTATATGAATTAGAAACATCCTCTTACTCTTTAAAAGGCTTACTTGTGATCAGCAAAATAATGAGCCTGTGCAAAATAATGTGGAAGGGAGAAAAGTATTTCTTTTTCTTCTACCAATCTTTCAGTCATTGGCTAGAATGCTGTTAATTACACTGAACGTACATAGATTAGCAAGAGCAAATTAAATAATTAACATTGCACCTCTGGCGTCATGGAGTCCCATGGCAGGATCCAGATGTGCCTGTCTCAAAAGTCAATTACCATTTAGGCTTATGCCACAATGTAGAAAAAAATACACTAACGTTTCAATGGAATGATGGGATAAAGGACAGAAAAGTTAAAATTTTAAGTGGACATAATTTGAAGGAGAGCAAGTATACAAGCTATGGAATAAATATTGGTAAATAAGGTAAGGTCTATTGTGTAGCTTGCTATGACGCTGTCTCCAAGCTTGAAAAGGATCAAGAGTTGTCYCCCATGATTGAGTTCTGACTTTCCAAGGGTTTAGGGTCAGGGAGGRGACAGATMGATGGTCTTAACATCTGCTTCTTCTGCCAAAAACAATCCTTGTGCCACAGTGATGCATTTTGGATGTTCTACCACCTTGCTTCAGTCACATCCAACTCTAATCAGATAATGTGGAGAGTCCGTTTATGTAGGAATGAAGGCAAAGCTTATACATGCAATGCAGGTTGCTTACTGGCTGACCTTGAGATGGGAAAACTGTTGTCAATTATCCAATTGTATCTAATTTGATTATAAGTATCTCTAAGTGGGGGAAGGAGGGAGAGAATCAATGTCAGAGAGATTTGAAGATATTATTATTGGCATTGAAGCTGGGGGAAAAGGCTACACGCCAACTATTCAAGCAGAGTATTAAAGCTGGAAAAACAGAAGAGAAAAATCATTTTCTCTATTACTCTTGATGAACTTTTAGAGCAGATTCCCTGCAACAGAAAATTTAAGAAGAAAATAGAAAACTGTTTGAGGATAGGAGTAGCTTTTGTATTCGTAAGACAAGCAAAAGAAGTGAATAAATCTATAGAGTTTGTCCCAATCATTGTCTTAATATTTTGTACTATTGCTTGCTCAACAACAAAAGAAGCAGGAAGTGACTAGAAGCACACCTGGAATACAGGTAAGGTGTGCTGTAAGATCAATTTAGACCAAAGCCTTCCACATTGATAGAAGTCTCCAGTCAGTGTATGGTTATTCTCCCCTTCCTCATACAGAGTAGCGAACCATCCAATGGAGATTTTCGCAGACATCAACTTGTATTAACAAAGAGGGGTCGTCAGCTTTTCAGTTCTTTTCCTTTCTCTTACATCTCTCATGAACATCATCTCAAAATAATGTGTGCCCAAAAGACACTGACCCGATAGGATCATGCTGGAGATTGACCAGAGTGATCATCGAATTATACTGAAGCCAGATCCTAATAATGGATGACAAAACAGGTCACATATTAAGTGTGGGGCATTAAGAGTAAACTGATATAGTGGGATTGTTGTTCAAACAGGATTCAGCAAGGAAAGGGACAGGATCATAAGGTCTTATGATTCCTCTGCCAGAGGAATCAGAGAACGTTGAGCCAAACATACTTCTCTGGAGATTTATTTGAAAGGGAAAGTCATTCCTGACTTTACCTAAGTGAAATCCATGCTGGATTTCTCTACTACACCATTGTAAAGTTTATACACATTACTTAGAGCTATTGTTGCTTTTCTGGCAATAGAAATCTCATACAAATTTCTGGTTCCTGGTGTACCAGAATGACCTCTTTAAAATATTCGTGGCAAAACTCATTTAAATAACGTCCATTCTCCTTCTCAGTGTGCTTTCTCTTCTATCCAAGACACTTCTTTTTCAGTGGTAATTAATTTATACTGCTCAAGAGCTAACCCCAGATACATTTTTCATAAGAGGAAATGATTTCCTTTAAGTAGAAGACTATTGAGTGCAAGACCTTTTGTAACATGTCTGACTCTCAGACCATTGTGATTTCCATGATATACTTCTACACAGTCCTGGCAGGAAAGTAGCTCAAAACATTGCTCCATCAGTAACATATTTGATCACAGTAAATTATTCAGTATGTTTTGAGTATTTAATAATTCAATTAAAATAAGTTTTCAAATTACTTTTTCAGATTTAAAATATGATTATATTCATATTTAAAGTATAAACCATTGGTATTGCTTTGTTTCTTATTAGTATGTATGCAATGTGACAAAGGAATGATTTCATTATGCCATTTTTATACATGTATGCTATATAATCTGCTCATACTAAACCATTATTCTCTCTTACATTACCCCTTCCTCATCTCTTTCCTCTTCACAAACAGCCTTCTACTTTTCTTTCATTTCCCTGTCATTTTTATGCATGAGAGAAGAAACCTCACATTTGTATTTGAAATTTGGCTTATCTCTCTTTTCATCCATTTTCCTGAAAATAGCTTCATTTCATATTTTATGGCTAAATAAAGCTCTATTGTGATGTATACTATGTCTTCTTTATCTGGTCATCTCTGGGTGGAACCCTGGGCTGGCTATTTCTAACTATTGTGAACCATACCGCAATAAAAGGAGATGGACAGCAGCTGTCTCTCAGGTGTGCTGACATAGCTAACACCAGGTTTACACATGCGAGCAATATTACTAGACCACATGAAAGTTATGTGTTTAATTTTTGTAGGATTTTTTTAACTTCCATATTGATTTCTTTGCAGGCCTTCTTATTACTATCCAGATCGTGAACTCTTTATTCATTGAGAAAGTTGAGCTGATAATTAACTGCTGGGTTGATAGTGGCTGGTTTCAAAAGGAAGCACATGGTGAATCTATCACAAAGCACCGAATCTTCATCAGGGGAAAGTGAGGATCAGAGTACAGTGTTCATTGTTTGCAGTAGTGGAGTTGTCTGAATCATGGATTAGAAATCTGTAAACTGATAAATTATGGATCGCTCTTCCACTCAGCAAATTCCAATCCTTTAGTAAATATCTAATTAATTCACTAAAGAAATTTGATCATCTACAGTTTCCTCTCTAAGCTAAGAAGCTAACACTGTAGAAATGTGTGCCCTCTCCTTACAATCAAGGTCTTCACTCTTCTCCACCTGGACATATTTTGCCTTCATCTGCACACAATTTTACTTTGAGAAACATTCTTCAAGCTTGTGGTGTATTATGGAGTCCTCCTTTCCTAACAAGATATTACATAAAATTCATTGGCTAAAGCAGAAGCAATGATTTATTGAAAAAGATATGGGGAAATAGAAATACAGTAATCTACACTAGAATCCATCAAACAAGCAAGCAGAGAAAGCATTTACTTCCATAATCTTTTCTCCTTGTCAAGATCTGCGATGATACAGTGTAGTGGGGTATCTGAAAACACATACTTGTCATAACACCAATATTAAAATGTCTATCTTCCCCAACCCATTGTATTTTGAAATTCCAGACACATATTCTGCAAGCAAGAATGTTCAGAGAATCAAACAGCTACCCTGGCGTGGATTCCTTTAAGGGATTCCATGTGGCTCTTCTAGGGAAGAAACCACACTCAATCTTTAGTTGAGTTTTTTTTCCATCTGACCATGCATAGGATTCAAAGAGGGGGCATAAATCAAAACTCCTGGCAACCTCTCAGACATAGGCCAAAAGGCAGTGCTCTGAATAATGAAGTAAGAGAAATGTGCCTTTAAATTTAGAAGGCCAAATGGACACAGAGATGTATGTTCAGAGATCATTTATCTAGAGCCTGTACGGCAGCCCCACAATGTTTCATGTGATTAGAGGAATAAAGACAAAGTATAAAAGTCAACCCTATCAGATTTCAGCCATTAACCCCAGAAAGGCTAACATTGCCAAATGAATTAGACATACTGGCTCCATGTTTGCTAACTACTGAAGTCACTTTAGATAGATTAAATTAATTATTTTATTTATTAGTTGATTTCCTTTGAAATGTGACGAATGGAACAAAGACCCTTAAATATGCCCTTTAAAAATGGCAAAGCCCTTACCACTAAGCTTCCTCCTCAGCTTATGGAGTTGTTTTGAGTGTGCCAAACCTATCACATATATTTCTCTGGAAAATGAATAGAGTAGCAATAACAATGCTATTTACTATAAGAAGCAGATACTACAAAGGGAACTCTAAAGCAACAGAGGTATTTTTCATGCTCCAAAGATAGAGGGCCATTTCTCCCCAAGAATGTATAAGAAGGGATGTCTCTAGTCAGTACCTGGCTGCATTCCAAGAAGTGACTCAAATAGCTAGATATCTGTTTTACATCTGCACCGCCTTCAATGCTTCCACAGCCTAGATGCTTCTGGAGATCAAAGTGACGGAGGAGACAGTATTGGGGATTTTGTGTGAAAGTGTTTTATGCCTACAAGTGGTACATAGCACATTAGATCCTGTTTTAGTTGTTACGTGTTTGTCACCAGGCTGTCTTAAAAAACCCCAAAACATGATCCCACCATCTTAAGGAAATTGATGAGCTCCTAGCTTGTGTTAAGTGCTCCAAAATAATTGCAGCCAAAGAATGAATTATTTTATGGCATCTTCCACACCCCTCAGAACCTTCGGTTTGACCATATCTCACAATGGAACTGAATCTTGAGCAATGCAAAAATCACAGATGCTTACAACAAAATACATGGTATAATTCATATATATTATGATTTATAACATNCCCAAATTGTGGTATGTTCCCTGACACATATACATAACAGTTCATATATGCTTTGTGTTTACAATGGAAACTTATATTGTTTCTATAATGGAACACAAAACAAAGTTAATGGTACTATTATAAGCAATGAACCAATGCTGCTTGAACATGACTTTGGGCAAACCATAAGCTCTCACATCTGTTAGACACATAGCTAGAGTGAAACTTCAGTGTGATGAGCTTTAGCTTTTCTGTCAACACACGTGCTCCAGTTGCATCCCATGCTTGCTGACACTGATTTTTGTGCATCCCTTTTTTTATGCAGCTTAGAAACATATAATTTACACCAAAATAAAAACTTATTGAATCTAAGTTCCTTTTTTAACTTGTACTTTGCAGCTTACATTACATCATGGTCATCCGCATGGATTTATTCCTTATCCTCATAAAGTCCTTAGCCTTGGCCTGTCTTTGTTATGATCACCGCAAGCTTAATTAGCTACAGAAACAAAACAACTTCCAGAAAAAGCTTAGGAATAAACGGCTGTAGCAACCACATGTTATGGAATCTTTAAATCACTGTACTTTAACAGCAGCCACAGTTACTCATGCCTTTAATCTTATCATTCAAGAGGCCAAGGCAAGAGGGTTGGCATGAGTTCAAGGCCAGTCTAGACTAGAAAGAAAAACCCTATCTCAATAAATGAGAAAACAACCCCAAGCTGAGGAGCTATTGACCAATGTCAAGAACCACTGGAGARGGGCAGAGGGTCAGTTTTCCTTAGTGGTGTGGTCTCTTGTAGGCTACTATGCTCCAGTGAACGGTCATGAAGCCACATATATATATATGTATGTATATACATATATATATATACATATATGAAGCTCTAAGGAGACACAGTGGGTTATTTTAAAAAAGGAGTGATAAAACCTGCTGCTGAGAGAGATGAGTAGAAGGATGGGATATAGGAGATATTAGACAGAAGAGAATGGCATGGATATGTTAGAAATACATTGTACAACTGCAAGAAATTCCCAAGGGATAAATTATTAAGCAAAATATCTTTTAAAAGAAGGAGATAACRTTAATGTACTCTTGACTCCATAATATTGTCTGTGCATATGTTTACAATAACCTTTGTATTTTGTAAGGCAATAGATTTTAGTGACTTGGTTACCACAGTGKGAGGAATGCTAATATATGGCACAGATTTCAGTATAAATAGAGTATGTCCTTTGAACTAAAATATAATAATTAATGTGAGAGTATTTTTAAGAGAAAAATATCATAACAAAATTCAGACTAGACAAATCATTCAAATAATTTTAGATCATTTAATCATATTACATTTAGATCATTTAGACCATATTATATTTAGGTATATATAAACATTAATGGCTAAGGTCAGAATTAGTGGAATACCAGGTAAATTTTTAAGTTGCTTTTTATATAAGGCTTGAGAGATGTTCAARTTTAATAAATACATTATGACCAATATTGTTTTATATCATTTTCATTGTGTATAAAACATACRATTGTGATTGTCCTAACTTCTTTCTGAACTTATCCTTTTTCCAAGCTTAGACATTTCTCTCTGCTTYTCTTCTTTGTGTGGTTTTATTTTTTTTGAACATATAACACATTTTTCAGCTGCTAAACATCTCTTCCATATGGAAGAGAATATAAAGAAGGTATGCAAACACTAGTTTAATGTGCAAAAATATAGTCTTTTAAATCTTTCTCCTGGGGAGGGATATCGATATATGAACACATTTTATTAACTTGCAAATTCCAAAACTGYCTGATTCGATTATGTAATCTAAGCAGCAGAGTAACACTGAGCAATGACTCCTGAAGTCTACTAGCTTCTGCTRTGSCTCTGCTCATCATAAAAAGGTGTTGGTAATTATCTTTAAAGCCTCCAGTGTTCTGGGAGCTGGCTATTTTGGAGTTGTATTTCATTGGTTGTCTGCTCTGTAGTTAGGACTGAATGAATTCTATCTGAGTTCTGTTCCCAGCATGAGATGCTGAAGAATTAGACACAGATGCCTGTCTTCTTCGTGGTTTTCACCAGACTTAGGGGTGAGGCCAAATATACTTTCTCACTGATCTGGAGATATTGCAAAAGCCACTGATATTTTATTACAAAGGATTCCTGATGTTCATAACCTTTTGGATATAGTCAAATTGTTCACTCCCTGTGTGTATTATAAAAACATTTTAAGCTATTTTAACCTAGTCTCTTTTCTCAAATTCTCTTTTTACTGACTATAGATAGATGGAAGTATAGAACAAAATTATAGATTTTAAAAGCTGGAAATAAAAATAAAGCATTTTGTATTTTAGAAATGAAACAATGGATTTTATTTTATTTTTGATGACTATGAAATAGAAATCTAGTATAATATTTTTGTCATCAAAAGACAAATTTCAGGTTGTCTGCAAAGAGTTTTCTATAGGACACACAAAGCAAAACCTAAAATAATATTTTATGTTTGGAAACATATTTCTATATTCTAATACCATTAACACCCAGGGAAACCCAGACAAGAAAAATAAGCAAATCAAATTCACTTCTCTCATTCACAGGGCAGTCCTGTGAAACAAGATATTTGAGGTTTGGGGCACTTGGCCAAGAGAGTATTTGCACAGGTGTTATGATGAATATTCACAAATGTATCAGACTCAAAGTGTCTACTACTGAATGAGTCATATTCTCCCCACTCCTGTATTTCCTTTAATTCTTCCATTTCTGTCAAACATATTGTAATGTCTTGGGACATCACTGCAGGTATCCAGAGAGGTAACTCTATGATCAGCAGCTGGAAGGATACACACACTTCAACAGGATACCAAGATTATAGGAATGGGTTACCTTTCAAAGCCAGCAAAAAGATGAACTTATCATTCCATGTGAGACATTTTGTCTGGAGAGCAGGCCAAAAGTAAAAAGAAGACAAAGAAGGAAAAGGAGGAGGAAAAGGAGAAAAAGGAAAAAATAGTGTTTTCAAGCTGTATATCGATGAGAGCCAGGAGAACAGTCTTTCCCTGGCCTCCACCATTGCTAGATACCAGCAATCAATTTTAGGTATTTTCTTTCAGAAACTTACAACTGTGAAAATTAACACAGAACCACAACCCTGTTTGGAATACTGAGATAATTGGCTACTGAGTCTCCAGACCAGAAATGTGCATTGTAGAAAATGGATGGCTTCCAATAGAAAGGAAAAAAAGATGAAGACTAAATAGCTAGAAGAAAGCAAAAAACATTTACCAGTTAAACTGGATATAGATGTTACATAAGACAAAATTTTATCCAAAATCAGTAAACAAATTTACCTATAAGTGAGTATATTGGTTCCAGTGTTTTGGTAAGTCCACCATTCATTCTTGGAAGGAGGAGAAAATTCTGTGTTATCTGATGCTAAGTTTAACACAAAAACAGAAGAGAAGAGSAACAAATTTTTAGTAAGGAAATGTTTATAAACTGAGACATAGAGATGGGTTGGTAATTAATTGATGTGGTAGCACGTTTTGGAATGCAGAGGTATTGCAGGTTATCTGACCTTCGTAAGTGGTGAAAGCTAACTCCTATAGGAACCTACGCATCGTGAGAACAATTTGCAAGACAGACCCAGGTTTGGGGATTCAGATGGTTCCTTCCTTTTGTTATTTCATCCAGTCACTTCATGTTTTCACAAATGTCTTCTTCCATCATGTAAATTGAGAACTGCTGCAAATAACTTAGCTTTGATAAAATAGGTAGGCTCACTTAGAGAAACAAAAGCAAGACTGGGGGTCATTACCTATTTTCTTCACAGATACAGAAGTGACATGGAATACAAACTCCCTCTCTGCTCTTCCCAGAAGTAAAGAGTCAAAAGACTGTGTGTATCAACTCCTGGTGAGTTGATTCAATTACTCTTGAATCTGCCTTTTCTAAGCTAGCATGAATCTATAAGATTCTGCTTATAATCTCCTTTTATCAGAAGTCACTTCATTTTCTCTATTTGTATTTTAATTTGCCTGTGACTTACAAAAAATGTTTGCTCAACTTTTTGTGGCTTTGAAATGTAGCTCATTCCTATAATCTCGGTGTCCGGTTGAAGTGTGTGTGTCCTTCCAGCTGCTGGTTGTAGAGTTACCTCTCTGTATACCTGCCATTCACATCTTTCTCAAATTTGTGTTTTGAAACTGTAATGCATGTGGATTGCTGAGGAGCAACCACTCTTCTGCTTGGAAACTTAACATTCATATCTTCTCCCATGTCACGCTATGTCTGTTTTGTAAACTAATGATGCCTGGAATTGATATTTTAGGACCTTCACACTAAGGAGATGATTTTTGTCATAGAAGGAGAACCTTTATTCAAAGTGTTCCATTGAGAATTTTTAAGTCTCTATATTTTTGAGTTCAGAAACCTTCTGGTATTGGAAATGGACAAAATATCTTTTAACTAAATGATTTATAAAGCTGCTTTGGACCCAGGGTAAATTATGCAAGGTGCTAGATGGACAGGCTTTTTCCTTTCCAAAATCATGACACCAGTTAGTAAAACAACCATTAGTTAATGAAACAAGAATGAATAACTTATGCACATGTTTGATTTGAGCTTAATGGAGGCCAGAATCAAGGCAATGCCCATGAATGTCAGGAGAAAGCTTCTTTTACAGACAGTAGTGTGGAGTGTGCCTGTGTCACAGCCTTGCTTATGAAATTCAAAAGCAAACTCGATGCTGTCATTTCCTTCCTTCCTCTGCATCTATATCTGCGACGGGACTCCAGGAGTCAGGCTTTCCCTCCAGCACCAGGAATCACTGCACCTTTTCTGCCCAGTTCAAGTCAGTCTTAATAAAGCAGCCAATTTCTACATGGTAGTCAACTTGTGGCAAATTGTAATCCATGCCTCACGATTTCACATGTGGAACCTGAGAATAAAAAGGTCAAATAAAGATGTCATACGATAAAGTTGTGGTTGAACACGCAATCTCTAAGCAGCACAGGAAGCCAGCTATACACCCAGAAGCCAGCACAGAGGAGACAGCCTGAACAGATGAGACCAGCCCTGTAGATCTGAAGATCCTGTCCAGAGGCCTCTGGCAGGATCCTTTCGGTCTCCGCCTCGGATCTGGAACATCCTCTGTTACAGCACGCCATCTCCAAGTGGCTCAGGAAGCCAGCTATATACCCAGCAGTGCAGAGGAGACAGCCAGCACAGCCTGCATCCAGAGTTGATCAGGGCCACAGAGCTACATACCCAATTACAACTACAAGAGAGTGGGTCTCAGCCACCATCTTTGCTCCTGTGACTATAACAGATTTGTAGGCAGGGGCGACCAGAGTAGAGGATCACTTGGGACACACCCCACCAGGACACCACCTTCACCCAAAAACTCAGCTGCACCACAGTAAGTTGTGCCAAGGGAAAGCAGGTTGCCCAGGGTTGCTGAGATAGGCCTGCAGGCACACAGGAGGAACAAGCACCAGCCAGTGACAGCAAGACCAACTAGCACCAGGACCACAGGAGATAACCAGATAGGAAAATGCAAACATAGAAATGTTCCTAACAAAAATCAAGGCAATATGGCATCATCTGAACCCAATTCTCCCACAACAGCAAGTCCTGGATATCCCAACACACCCGGAAAGAAATACTTGGATTTAAAATCACAGGTCATGATGCTGATGAGGGCTTCAAGAAGGGCATAAATAACTCCCTTAAAGAAATACAGGAGAACACAAGTGAACAGGGTGGAGACCTTGAAGAACCAAGGGAAAACACAACAAAACAGGTGAAGGAATTAAACAAAGCCATCCAAGATCTAAAGAAGGAGGTAAAAACAACAATGAAATCACAAAGAGAGACAACTTGGAACATAGAAAACTTAAGAAAGAAGTCAGGAGTCATGGATCCAAGCATCAACAACAGAATAAGAGTTAGAAGAGAGAATCTCAGATGTAGAAGATACCATAGAAAGCATTGATACAACAGTCAAAGAAAATGAAAAATGCAAAAAGCTCCTGATCCAAAATATCCAGGAAATCCACGACAMAATGAGAAGACCAAACCTAAGGATTATAGGTATGGAAGAGAATTATTTCTAATCTAAAGGGCCAGTAAATGTCTTTAAAAAAATTACAGAAGAAACCTTCCTTAACATAAAGAAAAAGATGCCCATGAACATACAAGAAGACTACAGAACTCCAAATAGATGACCAGAAAAGAAATTCCTCCTGTCACATAATAATTAAAACACCAAATGTACTAAAGAAAGAAAGAATATTGAAAGCAGTAAGGGAAAAAGGTCAAGTAACATGTAAAAGTRGACCTATCAGAATTACACTGGACTTCTTACCAGAGACTATGAAAGCCAGAAGGGCCTGGGAAGAGGTCATTSAGACCCTAAGGGAACAGAAATGCCAACCCAGACTGCTATATCAAGCAAATCTCTCAGTTACCATAAATGAAGATACCAAGGTATTTCATGACAAAAACAAATGTACACACTATCTTTCCACAAATCCAGCCCTTCAAAGGATAATGAATGGAAAACACCAACAAAGGGAGGGAAACTACACATAAGAGAAAGCAAGAAAGTAATACTCTTTCAACAAACCCAAAAGAAGATAACCACACAAACATAAAAATTACATCAAAAACAGCAGGAAGCAACAATCACTGCTCCTTAATATCTCTTAACATCAATGGACTCAATTKCCCAATAAAAAGACATAGACTAACAGACTGGATTTGTAAACAAGACCCAACATTTTGCTGCATACAGGAAATGCATCTCAGTGTCAAAGACAAACACGACTTAAGAATAAAAGGCTGAAAAACAGTTCTCCAAGCAAATGGTCCCAGGAAACAAGCTGGAGTAGCCATTCTAATATCAGATAAAATAGACTTTCAACCAAAAGTCATNTTACCTAAAAGACGCAAAACGATTTTAACTTTAATAACTTATATCTTCATATCCTTTCAATCACAATTTGTAATCCAATATTTTATAGCAAATTCAGTATAAAATTATTTTAAATTGTTTAGAATGAATCACTAGACAAATGAGGAAAATTATAGATCTTAAGAAATATGTTCTGAGAATGCCCTACAGGTGGCTAGAGAAATGACTCAGTTAGTAAAATGTTTTCCATGCAAACCTAAGGACTAGGACTTGAGTTCAATCCCTAGATCCAGCACACACACACACACACACACACACACACACACACACACACCCCAAAAAAATTATTCCTTGTGGCTTAATGGCTTTTTTAATCTAGTTGAATTGTTAAGACCAAGGTAAAAGTGAGAGATCATAACTTAAACAACAACCAATTACAAAAGAGTTAATTGCAAAAAATAATTGGGCTAGTTCAGACATTTTTAAAGGTTATACATCTTCAAATTCCTAAAGGTAGAGTACACATTAGTGTAGACAATAATATTCTTAGCTTACTGAAACATTCAGTGATTCACCAAACCTGAAGCAATACCACCTAAACATGATGGGGAAGCTAAGTATTTCCCTTTATGGAAACCAGTGGATAATTTGCTTCTATACAAGGAATCTTTTTAAGAAGTAATTGAGATACACCCAGCAACCAGCAAGGAGGAAGCAGCCTGCACAGGTGAGACCGGYCCTGCAGATTGGAGGATCCAGTCCTGAGGCCTCTGGCAAGAGCCTTCCGGTATCTACCTCTGGATCCTGAACACCCTCGGCCACAGTGTGCCATCTCCAAGCAGTGCAGGAAGCCAGCTATACACCCAGCAGCCAGCGAGGAGGAGACAGCCAGCACAGCCTGCATCCAGAGCTGATCGGGGCCACAGAGGTACATACTCAAATACAACTACAAGAGAGTAGGTCTCGGCCGCCATCTTTGTTTCTGTGACTGTGAAACAGATTGGTAGGCAGGTTTCACCAGAGTAGAAGATCACTTGGGACACATAACACCAGGACTCCACCTGAACCTAGGAAGTTGGCAGCACCACAGCAATTTGTGCCAGGGGAAAGCAGTTCATCCAGGGTTGCTGAGATAGGCCTGTAGGCACACAGGAGGGGCAAGCTCCAGCCAGTGACAGCAGGTCCAACTAACACCAGAGATAACCAGATGGCAAAAGGCAAAGGTGGGAAGGTTGCTAACAGAAATCAAGGCAATATGGCATGATCTGAACCCAATTCTCTCACAACAGCAAGTTCTGGATACTCCAACACACCAGGAAAGCAAGATTTGGATTTAAAATCACAGGTCTTGATGCTAATGGAGGGCATCATGGAGGGATTCAAGAAGGGCATAAATAACTCCCTTAAAAAATACAAGCAACACAAGTAAACTGGGAGAAGCCCTTGAAGAACTAAGGGAAAATACAACAAAACAGGTGAAGGAATTAAACAAAGCCATCCAGGACCTAAAGAAGGAGGTAGAAACAATAATGAAATCACAAAGGGAGACAATTCGGGACATAGAAAACCTAGGAAAGAAGTCAGGAGTCATGGATCCAAGCATCAAAAACAGAATACAAGAGATAGAAGAGAGAATCTCAGATGCAGAAGATACCATAGAAAGCACTAATACAATAGTCAAAGAAAATGAAAAATGCAAAAAGCTCCTGATCCAAAATATCCAGGAAATCCATGACAAAATGAGAAGACCAAACCTAAGGATTATAGGCATAGAAGAGAGTGAAGATTTCCAACTTAAAGGGCCAGTAAATGTCTTCAACAAATTTATAGAAGAAAACTTCCCTAACCTAAAGAAAGAGATGCCCATGAAATTACAAGAAACCTACAGAACTCCAAATAGATTTGACCAAAAAAGAAATTCCTCCTGTCACATAATAATTAAAACACCAAATGTACTAAACAAAGAAAGAATATTGAAAGCAGTAAGGGAAAAATGTCAAGTAACATATAAAGGTAGACCTATCAGAATTACATTGGATTTCTCACCAGAGAATATGAAAGCCAGAAGAGCCTGGGCAGACATCATGCAGACCCTAAGGGAACACAAACGCCAACCCAAACTGCTATATCCAGCAGATCTCTCAATTACCATAAATGGAGAAACCAAGGTTTTTCATGACAAAAACAAATTTATACAATATCTTTCCACAAATCCAGCTCTTCAAAGGATAATGAATTGAAAACACCAACAAAGGGAGGGAAACTACACATAAGAGAAAGCAAGAAAGTAATACTCTTTCAACAAACCCAAAAGAAGATAACCACACAAACAT
>BDUI01009468.1:47481-59024 GCA_002335545.1 Apodemus speciosus | reverse complement strand
TGTCATTGAACCAGGAGTTCACCGTTTCAGCTAGGCTGGCTGGTTCCCAGTATCTGCCTTCCTTTCTCTGCCCTCCCCCCCCCACCGCCGCCCCCTCCCCAACACTGGAGTTCCAGACATGCGAAGTCATGCTCTTGTTACATGCGCTCTGAGGGTTGGAATCCAGGTCCTCTCGCCTTCGCAGTCAGCACTTACCTGTGCTGAGCCATCTCCCAGCCCRTGGTGACGCTCCATTAGTGCTCTGTGGACTAGCTCGCTCATTCCTAATGCTGAGCACCACTAACCTGAAAGTCCATATGCTCGTGAGGCTCAGACTCTAACRTACTTTGGACCGCGAGTTTCTGGATGAAAGTGTTCAACTGGGAATGGCTGTGCATATATTCCGCATTCGAACCTGAAACAGTTAAGGTCCCACAGGTTCCAGACCAGGCATGCTCAGGCTGCATTTGTTTTCCACGCACTAGCAGAAACATTAGGGATGAAAGTCTGCTGGCCCACCTTCCTGATGCCTAAAGGTGGAGGACACGCCTCTTGAAAAGTCAGTCGACTTTGTTTAAAAACCAAGCACGGGCTRGAGAGATGGCTCAGCAGTTAAGAGCACCGTCTGCTCTTCCAGAGGTCCTGAGTTCAATTCCCAGCAGCCACATGGTGGCTCCCAACCATCTGTAAGGGGATTCATGCCCTCTTCTGGTGTGTCTGAAGACAGCGACAGTGCATTCATATACATAAAATAAATAAGTGTTTTAAAAATGAAGCACATTATACCAACCTGGCAGCAAATACCCTATACTCACTGTTCTCAAGAAGCTGAGGCAGGAGGATGCTAAGTTCAGTGCTAGCTGATTCCCGCAAGGTCTCTCCACATACACACTAGATGAATAAATGAATATAAAAATAAACTCTAGGAATATTCATTTAGATAAGTAATAAGAGGAAAATGACAATAAAATAAGCCTAAATAAAGCCATTGCCATATCACTATCATTAGGGAAAAACATCGGGAGGTACCTGGGTGGGTCCCGGTGCGCCGCTAAGAGATCACCCTGTGCAGCAAACCTAATGCTAGAGGTTTGGGAGTAGGGTAGTAAAAACAGTCTCAGAGTGGGGACATGAGACAGACAGATGAGAGGCTGAGAGACAGTTAAAACAAGAGGGACAAAATGAGAGAGAGAGAGAGAGAGAGAGAGAGAGAGAGAGAGAGCACAGTGATGTTGAGAGGTGCCTTTTAAAGGATACACGTGCTGCGCAGCAACTCTTAGCAATGGTGGGAACTCTTAACGATGCTAGAAATGCGCAGCCCCGGATGTTGACGTAAGTAAACTGCAGGTGCTGAGTCGCTGAGAGGCAGGCTGATAATAATCTAGCAGACCTGAGAGCCTGCTAGATTGCCCAGTCCCACTCCCTGGGGTCTTCTCCAGGGACAGGGGAGGTGCAGAGGCKAGCTGACTCCTACAGAAAGAGGYTTTAAGCCTGCATTGATCCTGAGAGGACTTACATGGAGTGAAATTAACTTCTCTTAGTAGAACCGTCCTTCCAACACGCATCAGGCCAAGAAAGAGCTTTGTTTTTTCTTCTGTGCCAAAATAAGAGTCAGCAGAGTGGTATGTACGTCATCAGGAGATCGGCCACAGCACTGACAGCTGGCTTCTCTGCCTCCGCAAGTTTGCTAACGAGCATTTAATTATCTGCTTCACGGACATATGGCGCAAGCCACGCAAAGACCATCGAGAGTGACTGCGCGGACCGTGTAAGTCTAGAGCTGGACTCCCGAGTGCYTTTCTCTAAACCACGTCTGTGTTTCTGTCCCTTGCAGGGCAACGGGCTTCGGTTTCCTGAACGCACTCTGTAAAGCAGCGGCGGTCCTGGGAAACTTAATTTTCGGCTCCTTGGTCAGCATCACCAAAGCAATCCCCATCCTGCTGGCGTCCACCGTGCTCGTSTGTGGAGGACTCGTGGGGCTGCGCCTGCCCGACACACGAACCCAGGTTCTGATGTGACCTGACAAAAGCCATTCCCTTTCCCCACCATGGGTGGGTCCTATTGCCTGACTCAAGGCTTCAGAGTTTTTATGTATAGAACGGTGGCCAAGTATCAGAACACAAACTTTTGCTGTGACGTATTGTGTAGCTGTGTGTTGTCTTATCCCTCCAGTGTGATTTGCAGGGTTTTTTCCCCATGCTTTGTTATCTTTTCCTAACTGTGACGTTCCTACTTCCCAGTTCCCCGTGGAAGTGTTCCAAAAATGTCCCAGTCGCTCAGGCTTTCCGAGGACTACATTCACCAAGAATCTCAAAAGCCYGTGCTGGCGTATGAAATAGACCCTGCTCCTGACGCTCTATTAACAGGAAGTTTAAGTTGGCATAATTGAGTTTGTGCTGAGAAAAGGGATTTCTTTTTCTTTCTTTCTTTTTTTTTCATACAGAGTGATATTTCCTGTTTACTTAGAAAAAGGACAGCCAGCCACTCTAGCTGCTACAGCAGGGTGTTTCAAGAAAACTGTGTGACGCCAAGCACTTCTGGGCGGGGCCTCTTTCAGGCAGGACGATTAAGGTGATTTTGCTAACAAGAAAAATTATAAATCTGTCCCCAGTTGGCAACAAAACCCTACTTGAGCTGAAGGAGGCAGATTTTAAATATAAATTAGTAAGAAATTCACAGCCAAAGCTATTTGGAAATGCAGAAGGGAACCTCTCTCATACTGTTCCTTGAGGGTCAACACCACCCACCCTCCTTTGACCAACTGTCCACTGTCTCTACATCAGGTTGTGTCCTTCCAGCATCCCTAGGCTGTGGGCTCCCAGCCTTGTGTCTGGACTGTTTCTGAGCCCGCCTGCTCTCCCAAGCAACCCTCTGGCAGACAGGACAGCATTTCCTGGTGGGTGGATATCTGTTTTACCTCTGGAATCTTCATGAGCATGGAAGGAGGGGTCGGCAGGACGTTCCCACGGGCCAGCTGTCAGCTAAATGACTTTCTAGTCTCCTGCTGGGTGCCCCTCCCCCAGGCCCATCCTTTTACACATCTTTGAAATCTGAAGCCTCCTTGTAGATTTGCAGCCTGTGATAACAACCAGCGTAAGGCCCATATTTAAACAGCGTTCTTTTTAACTGCCTCTGTCTTGTTGGAGGGGGATCCTCTCTGCTTATTTTAAGCTTTTCTTGCATGACCACAGCCCTGGGGCTTCCAGAAAAAAAGGAAACTTCTGTTTCCACGAATCATTATGTACAGAGATGGCCAGGCTCCCTGGAGGCCCCTCTGCCCTGATCCCTCCTGGAGCTCAAATTCTGTGAAAAGCTCTTTGAATAACATAAGCCATTAATCCACTGTCCCCATCAAGGAAYGCAGGCTTGGTAGAGGGGGCAGCCTCGAGTTAGGATGGGAAGGTGCAGAGAGAAAGTGGCTCCCTGCAGATCTTAGGAGTACTCAGAGCCTGGACATGAAGGCTATGAGGGCAAGATGTGCAGAGCTGACCAGAACAGGGACCATCTTGGAAGCATGATTAATTTGAAAGACACCAACAATGCAGAACCAGAACAGAACTCGCTTCCGTTTCTCATCCGGGGGAAACACACCTGAATTTCAAAAGCCTAAGAAGGTAGCTCTGTTCTTTTTCCATGCAGGCTCCTTTCTCTCTCCTATTTGCACCATGATTGTCTTCTTTTTGAAAAGACATGTTTGAGACCCAGAGCAGATTTTTTTTTTTGGGGGGGGTCCAGTGTGGCATGCAACAGAATTGCTGCAAAAGTAGGATGTGAATCCCTATCTTCCCAGTCAAAAGAAAAACACACAAATGCAAAGGCATTGCTTTCTCTACTCTGGTGTGGTATGGTAGTGAMCTTACTGGAGAGCCTTTATTCTCAAATTGTCTCTGCTCCCTGATTTATAGTCTAGCTACATCAAGTACATTCCAAACTGTAAGACATAGTTCTTCGGAATTTTATCTGGATGCTGGGTTGGGTCAACATGGGATGACCCAACAGAATCCTTCTTTATAAGACCATCTACCATCTGCCCCCTTCAGAAGAACCATTTCTGTCACCTACCCCATGCTTCCCAGGTGGCCCAAGAGGGATCTCTTCTGTAACCTCCTGGACAATCGGTGGTCACAAACCGTCCTGGTCACTGTCCTGCCCACTTCCCACACATTTCCCTCAGCCTCTTCACTGTGTACAACCTTTACTCTCCACAATGGTATCCTTGTTACTTCTCAAATATGTGGCTTGTTCAGGTATAACTGGATGTTAAGATACAACTGTGAGATTCGACAGACGCCCCAGTTATAAGGGTGTCCGGGGCCTTGACACCAGGGCAGACTTCTGCCATTCCATGTCATTCATGCACAGGAAAAGGAAATTGAAAGCAGTTTCAAAAGTGAAACAGCTCCATCTGTACCTGCATTTTAAACCCCCTTTCTAACTAAAATCCTCACCATTACTCTTCAGAACCAGTCCAGAATGCCCCCAAGTTTAATTATCTCTGAATCCTCTCAGTAGGAAAGAAAATAAAACAAACAATAACAACTGACCAGCTGCTCTGTCTGTGACTTCTATGAGATGCTCTATCCTACATATTGGGTGGTAAGCTTCTCAATTCAACTCAGACTAGTACTGACCCACCACTCAAGAGCAACGGGTCTCAGAGGCCCAAGTTCCTTAACCAGGCAGAGATCTTTCTAAAGAGAAGGAACTTGATCTTAGCCAAAGGCCAAGAATTAAGTCACTGGACATACTGGTCCACAGTTTCTCCATCTATAGAGAAAAATGAAGGGTACTATTTTATTCTCCAAGATTCTGTAGGACTACCATGACTTCATCTTACCTGTCTTCTGCTAATGGGAAGCCTACCTTATTTGCACTCAACATACCTAAAAGTAGAGATAAGCAAGTCCATAAGGAGGGCAGGAGGTTGCTTGGGAAGGCCTCATACTATAGGTTAGAGCACTTGTCCTGTTGTCTATGCCCACCCCTTGGATTTTAAGTGCTTCTCACTTCAGAGCCATTGTTATCTACCCAGGGAATGGATGGCCCTGGAAGACACACTGCAGTTAGAAGACAAACAGTTGGAAGTAGACCACACATGACTGTATCCTAGTGTCCCCCATCCATCTACTTAAACTGTCTTCTTGAAATGTTGCCTTAAATGRATCTAGGCCATCAGGAGCAGTGCTTCTCAGTGGTTACACATAAATTGGCAGATGGGTCCTCATTTACAGATCTCATCCAGTCAGAGTTCAGGTTTGCACCAAAGCCTCACTCGCTTTCAGAATATCTGAGGAGATCAAGGGGGAGGAAGAGGTGTGACAACCAAGGGGAGTCCAGCGTGCCATTGATTGATAACGTTCCAGCAATGAGATTAGCGCACCTGGGAGACATTCTAAACTCTAGGATTGTTTCCAGAGCATTCCGTGGGAACACTTTCTGCCAACCACAATAGAATATGATATTCTCCAATTTGTGTCTACCTTATATCAAAAAGGCTTTTTCCTAGTTCTTCATCAAGATGCCTTACTTGTTCTTGTACAAAAGGCTCTGAAATCAGGAATGCCTAGATTTAACTTTCACCTTGAACTGTAGACAATTAACATATTGTTTGGGACCTAGTGGCTATATATCAGGTTTCCTTTAAACCCCATATTGTGCCAAACATAGTTACCAACTACCCCCACTCCTCTCCCTCCCCACCCCCCACAAAATAGGCATGCTGAGACAACAAACACACATCCACACAGTGAAGCGCCCTGAAGTGGCCCGTGTGTTTCTTCACGTTTGCATTCTGCTGAGCAAAGTGTCTATTTTAGGTAAAATTTCTCTTGTAATCTGACAAAAGGAAGTTGCCAGGATCTCTTAGCCATATTGCACGCCCTTTCCCTGTTTCAGGAAACTGGCAGCTCTCCATGTACCGTTCTGTCGCTTTCACTCTTGATGGTCTCATTTCCCTGTCAACAGTCTCTCACCAACCACACGCAAGCCATAGATCCGAGTCTTCCCTACACTTTTCCTCAACACTCAGATGCAGTGTCGTAAGCCCGGCATTTCCAGCCGCAGGGTGCACAGCCTCTGTGTCTGTTAGGTCAYTGATTAAACCGGTGGAGCTGGGTAGAGGTGAGAGATGGGTAGAGTACATCCGTCTCTTTTTTCACATGCTTTTTGGGCTAATGCCAGCTAAGGCTTGGCCTCCAGTGTGCTAGGCCTTGAGGCACTGGGCTGTATGCAGAGATGTAACCCTTTGCAATGTTTCTTTGAGAACACAGAGCAGGGAATGACAGACAAGACAGTCTCATATCATATTAGATCTCTATCAATGTCTTATTTTTCCAAGTTTTAAACAAGTTATAATCTACAACAAACAGGTAGTACGAGAACTATGCATGACTGGAGGTTACCTGAGACAGAATGAAACACCTCTAGGGAATACTAAACAGTACTTGAAAACAAAAAACAAAAACAAAACAAAACAAAACAAAAAAMCGAATTCATGTCTGTTTCTTTAAATGGTCTCAACAGGAAATTGCACTAAGATACTGATCAAAGAAGAGGTGGTAGCAAAGATAGCGGGTGCCTTTCTGGAGATGTTTGTTTCTCCAGAGCTGTTCTTTATGGAGAGCTAGGCAGTTAAGTGGGTCCCCTCTGGGCATGCTGGAAGCTCTCTTTCCAAGGCCTCAGCGTGTCAGAGGTCAGCCTCAGTGCCAACCCTCCTGGGGGTGTTTCCTTTCTAATGTTAGAGATTTGTGACCCTGTCACAGTGTCCAGCAGACTTTCCCTTTCTCTTACCTCAGCAGATGAGCCCCCCCAAAACCTCCTGAGCCCGCCCCCCCAGAATCACAGGAGGCCAGGGAGTCTACAGGTTTCAGTTTGAAATGGGTTGCAGGGTTGTTACCAAGTGTTTTGAGGCTGTAAAGGATCTCTGGGGTTCTGAATCCTCCAAGGAAGCGGGCCAGAGAGAGAGTGTAGTCCCTGGCGCACCTTGTCTGTGTATATACCTACTCAGAGCTGAAGGGCAGACGCTTAAACTACAACCATGCCCAGCCTTGACCTGTCCTACCATATTTGCATGGCCCRTAGAGCTAAGAAAATAGATAACTAAGGAGAGACAATAGCTTCCAGCCTTCAGTTCAAAACTCGGAAGTTTTTACACCAAGCCAAATAAATACCTTCTCTGACAGCAAGGAGACGGTGCCCCTGAGCAGCGCCCAGGGSCTCTGAGAAGGGCTGACCAGCCAGGACATAGGGGATGGTGCCATCTAAAGCCAGCAATGGCCGGGAACGGGCTCAACCTTGTTCTTAGAGCCACTGGCTTAAGTTTCAGAAATTTTGAAAGGCAGTCAAGAAATGTAGCCATCATTACAATTAAATCAGTTATATTTTAAAGCAATATACATTCAAAACTCATCAATTACTACTTATTGTCTACATTTTTTCTATTAGCCATGCCCTTGAGGAAAGTAAGATATGCCTATTATATCTCTATTTTGGAAGTACTGTAATAATGGTGTTCTATTGGACATATATTCCCATTGACAGGGTCAGTGATGTTATGCTGAGCTCATCCACAGYGGTAACAGTTACAGCATAGAAGGGGACAAATGCTACAGGTCAGACTCCTCCTACCCCTAAGTAACCCCAGGCATGGGTAAACCTTCGCCAACATATCACTATGAAGCCATGAAGACTAGCTTCTCATAGCTCGGCAGTAGCGTGCTTCCTTAGCATGCACANTAGAGCTAAGAAAATAGATAACTAAGGAGAGACAATAGCTTCCAGCCTTCAGTTCAAAACTCGGAAGTTTTTACACCAAGCCAAATAAATACCTTCTCTGACAGCAAGGAGACGGTGCCCCTGAGCAGCGCCCAGGGCCTCTGAGAAGGGCTGACCAGCCAGGACATAGGGGATGGTGCCATCTAAAGCCAGCAATGGCCGGGAACGGGCTCAACCTTGTTCTTAGAGCCACTGGCTTAAGTTTCAGAAATTTTGAAAGGCAGTCAAGAAATGTAGCCATCATTACAATTAAATCAGTTATATTTTAAAGCAATATACATTCAAAACTCATCAATTACTACTTATTGTCTACATTTTTTCTATTAGCCATGCCCTTGAGGAAAGTAAGATATGCCTATTATATCTCTATTTTGGAAGTACTGTAATAATGGTGTTCTATTGGACATATATTCCCATTGACAGGGTCAGTGATGTTATGCTGAGCTCATCCACAGYGGTAACAGTTACAGCATAGAAGGGGACAAATGCTACAGGTCAGACTCCTCCTACCCCTAAGTAACCCCAGGCATGGGTAAACCTTCGCCAACATATCACTATGAAGCCATGAAGACTAGCTTCTCATAGCTCGGCAGTAGCGTGCTTCCTTAGCATGCACARGGCCCCGGGTTTGTTGGGGAAGGAGGTTGGGCTTCCAGCATACTGAGCCATGGCCAGGTGGAGTGAATGTCTCCTTGGGCTTGTGACTCAAYGTGACATTACTCATAAGTCCAAGGGAAGGAAAGATTTAGCAAGTACTCATGTCAATATTCAAAGGCTTCTTTCCACATTCCTAATTGGCTCAGTCAGACTAGGACCGGCCAAGCAGAGAGCCCATTGGCCTCTGGGTGTTGTTCCTCTGGGGAGACTTGCAGTAAGTTAGCTATTTCACGCACTTTCCCAAATGTGCTTTTCTAGTCTCTGCCTGACCCAGGAATACACTGAACTGACCACGTGCTCCTCATCAGGGTCTAGCTAAAGGAAAGCCCTAGAAGAGGCACACTTCCACCTCCAACTATGACCCCACCCTGCTTCTGCAATGCGATCTTAGCAGTGGTCCTGTCCTTGGTTTGGGTGTGTGCGTTGTTCCGGCCTTGTATTCATTCTCTCTTCTGTATTCAGTGCTCCGTCTGCTGTCCCACTGTTTGGTCCAGTCCCCCTGTTGTACTGTATATATGTGCTGCATGTGTGACCCTCAGTAACTCCCATGGCAGGTTTCTGGAGTCTCCATCAAGTTCAGCTGACCCTGCTGTGAAGTCATCTTTCTGGTATGCTCCTTTGTGTCTCATGTCTGATTGCCAAAATGTTGGGCCAAGTGCATCTTCGCTAAGTGTCCCGAGATGGCCATGTGTATCCTTGTGACAGGGCATGCTCCGTGTGGGATGGATGGCTCGTGTGCAGTGTAGTTCTATCACATGTGGAAGTGTGTATACATTTATATGCCAGATAACTATCATTCATGCAACAGCTGCAAAGGTATTTAATGTACATCAGATTAATAAAAGAGCATTTTTGCTCCATTATATTCAAATAAAGATTACCGTGTGACTGTCAGTTCCTTCTAAACAACCTGAAAAGCACAAGCACATTTTGCTGGGGGATGGGAGGTGGGTGGGGTGTGGGGGTAAAAGCCTGTGTTCAAGAGACTGAAGGAAGAGAATTAGGAGTTTGAAGCCTCCTGGCGGTGGTGGGCACACCTTTAATTCCAGCACTTGGGAGGCAGAGGCAGGAGAATTTCTGAGTTCGAGGCCAGCATGGTCTACAGAGCGAGTTCTAGGACAGCCAGAGCTGTACAGAGAAACTCTGTCTCAAAAAAACAAAAAACAAACAAACAAAAAAGAGATTGAAGCCAACCTGGGCTACATAGAAAGACTCTATCCCAGGTAGAGAAAGGGAGAAAAACAAATGAACAAATTCAAAAGCACACTTTTCTGTCCTAGGTTCCAGAGAAAGGCAGTTCCTCTGGTACAGTCTAGTTTTAGTTGCTTTGGAGGGCTGATTGCATGAGAACTGGGTTGTTGATTTCTCCAGAATATCTTCCAATGGCTACCTAGAGCCTCTGTGAAGAAAATGTTTGGGGGTGGGGGGTTTGGTTGCTGGTGAACCAGATGCTTGTGTTATTTTGCCCTACAGCAAGAACATTTAACAGATTTCTATCTCACATATCACCTCTAATTAATTGATAATGACTGTCTGGAACATTCGTTTGAGAACAATGAGGGGGAAAGGCTATATTTGATGGTGTTCAAATTAGAGGCGGAAACAGGAGATGGCAACGGCACATATTTGCTGTCCCCCAAAGACGACTTTTGGCGGGTTTTAAACACCCAGTACCCCTGCTCCTCTTTAATATAGGGTCTTGCTGCTTTTGACAGGCTACACTCAAAGGATCCTCCTACCTCTGCTTCCAGGGTAGCTATGACACCAGCTCAAATCATGACCTCCCACTAAGAACTTGCATTTTTAAGTGTGCATGTATCTGTGTATCATTTGTATGGAAGTCCCTGAAGAGGACAAAAGAAAGCATCCGGTCCCCTGCAGCTGCAGTTGCAGACCAGCCTAAACAACCAGTGTGGGTGCTGGGGACTGAGCTTGGGGCCCCTGGAAGAGCACAAGCGCTCCTAACCACTGAACTAGGTTTCCATTCCCAAGAACTTTTATGAACAGCATGTTGTACATTTAGTACATGTTGCTTGCAACCCCAACCAAGTCCCTTGGGAGTGGGGATAAGAAGGAGCCGAGTCAAGGACATAGACTCTGGAAACTGGGCAAGTGGCAAAAGCAAACACATTTATTACATGGGCTGGGCAAACCTTTATACCCCGCCCCCGGCATCTCATTAGCGCTTAAGAATCCAGATATGATGCAGTCTTTTTCTCAATGGCTGGTCCAGACACCACCACCTGGTCCAGCATCAGGGGTTCTCTAGCTGTGCTGGCAGATTCTAGGTTGACTCAGGGAGGAAGTATCAGCAGTGGCACATTAGCTAAATTCCTCCAACAATTACACTGTGAGTTGACAACATTAATGACCACCCAGGTTATTTCCCCCTTTTAGATCAGCTCTCTTTAGTGTACTGGTTTTCATCCCACAGGGGACTCACATTAGTGGTAGGAACTCTAAATAGCATATCTTGATATAATAATCTAAGAGCCAGAAGTAACTAGTCCCTGTTCCTGAGCCCTTTTTTTTAAAGATTTATTTTATTTTATGTATATGAGTACACTTGGAGCTGTACAGATGGTTGTGAGCCTTCATGTGGTTGTTGGGAATTGAATTTAAGACCTCTGTTTTCTCCGGTCGACCCCATTCGCTCCGGCCCATTTATTTATTATCATAAATAAATACACTGCAGCTGTCTTCAGACATACCAGAAAAGGGTGTCTGATCTCATTACGGATGGTTGTGAGCCACCATGTGGTTATTGGGATTTGAACTCAGGACCTTCAGAAAAGCAGTCGGTGCTCTTAACCACTAAGCATCTCACCGGCCACTGAGCCTTTTTTCTTTTTCTTTTTTTTTTTATTCTTTTAATTATTTAATATTTAAATATTAATGTTCAATATATAATGATTTTATAAAATAAATGATGACTTGCCGAATTAAATTTGTTTATTTGTAGTTGTGTTCCACTAACTGGAAGGTTTAAAGTTATTTTTTTTTATTGGATATATTCTTTATTTACATTTCATTTCCCTTTTTCCTGGTTTCCCCGCCCCCCCAATGTCCCATATGTCTTTTTACCTCTCCTCCCCCCCCCATCCCCCCATTCACCCCTTCCCACATCCCTGTTT
>BDUI01009468.1:35089-46870 GCA_002335545.1 Apodemus speciosus | reverse complement strand
TAAGGTGCTTCTCAGCCATCCGAATTTCCTCAGATGAGAAGTCTTTCTTTAGCTCTGTACCCCATTTTTTGATAGGGTTATTTGGCTTTCTGGGGTCTTTTTTCTTTTTAAGGAAAAACTTCTGCCTCATTGGCTAAATTTGTGCTATCTGCATACTCTGAAGCCAATCACAGCGAACTGGATCTTGAGTATCGTTTTGCTTGAAGCAGTCAAGATTCACACAGAGGTTCTCCACAGAGCTTGAGAGGTGCGCTCCTCCTTTGAAGCTAGTGACTTCCTGACTGCCTGAACAAATTTGAGGCTTCATGAACAAAGAAGAGAATTCAACTAGAGAGTAGACCACAAGCTCTGGAGCCAGACTGCCTAGAACCAGTAGCCACACGATCCATGTATCATTAAACTAAACTTCAGTTAGGAATCCAGTGGCTCCGTCACACTTTGCTGCATTTTGGGCCCTCAGCTGTCACCTGTGATTCGGGTGACCACCATTTTCTATAGTACAGGCATAGAGCATCCAACCATCATAAGGTTCTCTTGGTACCTTTCCCTCCGAAGGCTTCCTTCTCTTGGTACATACCCTTATTTCTTCCAAGTATTTCCCCACAAGGTCCTTCCTCGTTGCCATAGCAACCTTATTCGAGCTTTAGTAATCTTTATTCATCCCATTGCTCCACGGAGGTCTTAACCTTTCAGATCCGGGCACATTAACAACGGACACACAAACAAAAAAACAGCAAAACAACCTGGCGGTGGTGGCACACGCCCTTAATCCTAGCACTTGGGAGGCAGAGGCAGGAGGATCTCTTTGAGTGTGAGAACAGCCTGGTCTACACAGCAGTTCCAGGAAAGCCAAGGCTGTATAGAGAAACCCTGTCTTTAAAAAGAAAAAAAAATATCAAAGTCTTCTTAAGTAATTGAAGCAAGTTTGGGGCTCATGATTTTACCGTCCACTGCTAGGACTAAAGACCTGTGTAACCACAGGCTTCAAAAAGTCTCAAAAAAAAATAAAAAAAGCTAGTCAGAATCCCCGAAGTCTCGGCTTTCCAAGTCGTTGGTTCTCAACCTGTGGGTGGAGACCCCTCACATCACGATTAGTAACAGTGGCAAACAAGCAATGGAAGGAACTTTATGGTTAGGGTCACCACGCATGAGGAACTGTATCAGAGGGTCAGAGCATTAGGAAGGTTGAGAACTACTGTGTGTATGTGATGTGAACTCATATGCAGGCGTATTTATTGTGTGTGAGCTTGAGTGAGCGCAGGTTACATATGTGTGTGAGTGTGTGTGTGCACACGTGCAGACATGGAAGCTGATGTGGGTGCCAGGTGTTTCCCCAGTTGCCCTTTGCTTTATTGATTGAAACAGAGCTCTTCCTGAACCCAGAGCTCACTGAGTCTGGCTAGTATGCTGTGTCAGCTTGCCCCCAGATTCCCCATGTCTACCTCCTACTGGAATAACATCCGTTTCTGCTCAGCTGAGCTTTGGCATTTGCACAGTGAGTGCTTTATCCACTGAGGCATCTCCCAGCTCCCCCATCCCTTTTGTGAGATAAGGGCTCAGACAGCCCAAGAGAGCCTTGGATTTTGGACCCTCTTGCTTCTACCTCCCAAGTGCTGGGGTGAYGAGTATGAACCAGTGCAGTCTGGCTTCTTCAGTTTTCAACACTGAAGGTGAAGAGTTAGATCCCCAGTTCCCTGGAAGATTTTTTATGACGGTATCTATAAGCCTGGCTTAGCTCTGGGGTTGGAACTATTCTCACTGGGTGCAGCCAAGCAATCTGTGGATTACCACAACATAATGTATTTCTGAATGTGTGTCTTCTTGATTATCGATGTCTAGTAAATGAAATTGCCATGATTATTTACATTCAGGCATTAGTCAGCTATATCTGCCATAATATATATCCATCGACAGTGACCACCTTTTTCAGACATTATCAAATACTCTTCCCTCAGTACCTTTCTGGGTCCTGATACCTTATAGGGCCCCTGACCTGTATAGGGGTGAGGGYCCTCAAAATGTTCTCGTAATAGTTTTCCTTAAAGATGTTATCTCCGAACATAATCACATTCTGAGGTGAGGGGTAGAGAATAAACCTATAAATTCAGGAAGAACACTTCAGCCCGTCTCACTATCCCAAGTGCTAGCGATTTCACTGTCCTTGCAGATGGTCACATTTTTCCATATGTATATACAGAATGTGATTGAACTTGTCTCTGGTCCCCTGAAGGATCGTCTAGATTCTGTGCATATGTTTACACTTGCAATGAGATGTCCCTACACAATGGGAGGTCAGTCCTGGGCAGACTCTTGGACGCTGCACTCATAAACCAGAAACAGAGAACACTAGGGCAGCCCCCAAGGCAGGCTGGCCAGCCTGAGGAGCCTGTATCMGGTCCTTCTTACAGCCATGGCTACGTGTCCCTCTCCCGCCTCTCTCCTCTTTACAACTGCACTGGAAACCACACTTTCATAATAGAATCCTTTCCTTTGCTCCAGATATCAGTGCCCTGTGCCTTTACACCCACCACCGCCTCTGAGCAAAGCAGCCCACAGCGCACAGCCCCACCACATCACTCTGGTCCTGAGAAGCAACTCCAAGAAGAGCTAGGGAAAGGAGGGGTCCTAGAGCACGGGGAGACCATGCTACCAGACACAGATATGATCGCCTTTTAGGTGGGGACACCGCGTGCAGGATCACCTCCTGTAATTTGCAATCCAGACACCAGGTGGAGAAGTGAACCCCACAAAAGAGGCAAGTTGCTGAAGACAGGCAAGCTCCTGCAGTCACAGGGCCAGAGAGAAGGAGGCAAAGGCTGCAGGGAAGTCTGTGTCAAAGTCCAGTGCTCCAGGCATACCTGCAAAGCAGTCTGTGGTCAAAGTCCAGGGCTCCAGGCATAGCTGTAGCCCATGCCTGCAGTGTGTGTCTGCACCCGCACTACTCAAGAGCCAACGGGAAGGCAGAAGAGGAGACTGTGTCCACAATGTCACCACTCAGATACACCCAGTTGCCCGCTCTCACCTCAGGTGGTGGTGGCACTCTGACAGACGTGCCCTTCGGACGGAGCTTTCCAAGGAAGACTCATCAGCAAATTCAGGCTCGGGTGGAGCCGTGAGGGCAAAGCTGTGCTTCCATGAGAAGTTTAGCCAATCACAGCTCCCTCGACTTTGGTTCTTCAAAACCTGTGGCCATGCCCACCCCAACTGGGCTGTCAGTTGCCCTGTCTCGGGGAGCCTTGCTGGGCTGTCCTCCCTGCTTGAAATCTGCAGCACTTACCAGACTTCTAAAAAGCTTAGGCTCTGGTGAGCCTTGATGCTCTGCTGGTACCCTTGGCCCTGACCCTCAGAGGTAGAGGCTGGGAGTCTCCATTTCAAAGAACAGCAGTTTGGGCAGTACTAGTTTCAGGAGCTAGTTTTGGTTGGTTGGTTGGCACTACGAGAGAGAGAGAGAGAGAGAGAGAGAGAGAGAGAGAGAGAGAGAGAGGATAGGGGAATAAAAACTACAAACAAGCCATGTCTCGAAAAACAAACAAACGAACAAAAAAACTACAAACACATTATCCTGGGGAGAACTACAAAGACAAAATTAATTACAAAAAGTAGCTCTTTAAAAATGTGTAAATAAACCCCAATAATTCAAAAGATTTAAAAAAAATACACTGATAAATATAACAAACTATGACAAAATCCAGAAAAAAATAATAATAGTTTTATTAACTTCCTGACATGTCTCTGGAATTACTTGCCATAGATTTCAGTTGTATACTCTTTGTGTGACTTCATGTAGCAATGACTTTGTTATTCCATGTTAGATAAGCAAAACAGAAAGATAAAAGTTCTATTTTGCTTTCCATTAATCTTAAGTTTTGTGGGTTTTTTTTTTAACACCATGTCTCGCTACATAGTTCGGGCTGACTTTGAACTTGCAGTCTTCTGGTCTTAGCCTTGCGGGTGCTGGGGTTACAGAGTATGGGCCCCTATACCTGGGCAGGTTTCTGCTACTCTTTCATCTTCCCCTGCTTCATCCTCACTTCTCACAAGACACAGACTACACTCACATTTGTTATCCAGGAACCAARCACCAAAGAGACTTTGAGCAATGCAAACACATGCCCTGAGCCCAAACTGAATATATTCTCCAACTCCTTCCTCAAGACCTTCTCGAAGGTCCAGGTCGACCCAGCACAGAGACAAGGTTGAAGGAGAGAAGGCAGCAGCAAGGTCAAGCAACAGTTTTAACCTATTAAGGAAACAATTTGTAATTGCTCTATGACTTTCCCAGTTGTGCAAAAAATATTCAAAAAGCCTATGACCACGTGAACATACTGCTAGGCCCCTCAAAGCCCCTCAGAAGGGACCTGTGCAAATGGGGGAGTGGGAGGCTTAATCTGCATTTTTGTCCGGGTAAGCATTCTTTTGAATCTGGAAATTGGGCAGGCAGATGTGGGTCTGAATCCTGACCCTGCCTCTTGGCAGCTATGTGGGGAGGAAGTGAAAATTATCACTTTTGAACATTCATTTTCTGCAACTTTATGTTAGAAATGATGACAGTTTGTATTTCTTTGGCATCTGCGAAGATTGAGAAAATGTACAGGAAAAAGCTTAGCAAAGTGCCTGGTGCACACCCACCCAGCAAAGGGCAGCTCGTAACTGCCGGCACGGGTTCAAATCTGCCGTAGTGGGGGCAGGTTGCTGTCTGTTCTCTTCCTCCCCTGCTTTTACAGCAGGGAGCCAGGTCTCCTTAGAGCACTCGCCAGGGTGACAAGTTGCAACGGAATCCAGCATTGCCCAACCAATGTTCCTAAAACTGTGACAACCCAAGTGTGTTGGGAGGCTAACACAGGAGGGTGGGCATGCGTGAAGACACCTAGGTCTGTAGTGACGCTGGCTGCAACCCTCAGGCACTCGACCACATCTCCCAAGTCCTACTCTGGTCTCATTTTCTAGAGCTGCAGCCTATGTAATGCCTGGTCTGAGTATCTGGGTGGTCAGTGCAGGTTCAAATCTGCTTTAGAAGGTGCCCCGCACCTGCTTTTGCTATATATCTTCTGAAGTACAGTGATCATGGGAGTCAGATTTCCTTAGAGCGCTAAAACAGGGTGACAGGGTTGGAATGGAATCCTGGCATTGCCCAAGGTTCCCAAAACTGTGGCAAACCAGGTGTGGTGGCACATGTCCAGCACTTGGGAGTCTGGGACAGAAGGCTAGGCATGCATGAAGGCTGAGATGAGGTGTGGTGGGGTGTTTCGGGTGGAGGGGGCTCTGACAATCAAGAGGAGGAGGGAAAGAATGCATAATACATATGGGAGCCTTACCAACTCTACCCAACCTGAAGTTCAGCACAAGTCATGGAGGACCTGTCCCTTCCCCTGTTAACCAAGGCTTTGTCATTCATCCAATGGGTTCAAAGGAGCTTGAAACAAGGCATTTGACCAAGACTCCAGGTCTTTTCCAGGAACTGCCGCATGAGTCTTACCTGGAAATTTCCCAAGAAAATGACCAAAGATCAACCATTCACAATAGGCAAAGTTAACAAAGTGGTAGTGGAAGAAATGAATGATTTACAGGGAGGAACAGAATCCAAGTCAGTGTTACACAGTCTCTTTGTAGAAGAGGACAACACAAGGAGCCATTGGGGATATGCCCAGAGCCCACTGTGGTCAGAACCTACAGAGCACTGGGAGGGGGTCAAGGGAGGACCGTGCCACCAAAAGATAAGATCTCAGTCTTTAGACTAAAACCCACCTAAGTTCAGTCCAGTTCCCAGACAAACAGGAAGGTCGGTCTAGTGTCTCAAAATTTGCAAACGGCTGGAACAGAGAATGAAACCAGTTTGAGGCCAGCCTGAGCTAAACTGAGAGATCCTTTCCAAACAAACAAACCATACAAACCACCTCAACCCAAACCCCAAAATAAGAATATGTGTTTCCTTGTTTGAAAGGCTTGACTAATGAAATTCAAGGACACAACACACACTCTTTTTTTTATTGTATATATTTAATGTATATAACATGCTTGTGTGTGTTTTCGCATGTATACATGTGGGGGTGTACATGCTGAGAGGTCCAAAACCCTTGGGAATGAAATTCTTCCTATTCCTTGGGAAACATACTGGGCTCCTCAGAGGTAGCCACTGACAATGGGTCTTTAGACAACAACCGCTCTGACCTAGGGAGAATAAGTCTGGAGCTAAGTCAGCCAGAGGTCATAAGAAGGCCATAAAATCCCCCCCAAAAGAATAGCCTGGAGGTAACCACGAGGGTGGAAAAATATCTTATCTCAGGATGGGCCATCTGTGCTGGGCAGCTTTATATGGTTTGAGATCATCCTGTGGCTAAACGTTCATGGCACAGGAATGTAGTATATTGACTACCTGGATACAAGCCAATCAGAAACTGACCCATGTAACATCCCCAGCACCCACCAATGAAGTTTTAGATTACCCAACCCTAACTAAAATTCCCCTAATTCCTTTATTTTTTTTTTAAAAAGGCTTAAGCACCTTTGTATAAGGGCACCATTTTGATAAATGGTTGACTCCTGCATGCTGGTAATTTCTGCAGAATACTATTTGAGTCTGGGGTTTTCCTTCAGTGATTCTTGGACCCTAGCAATCCACGCCTGTGAGTGTGGGTGTGTGGAAGCCAGAGGTCAATGTTGTATGTTGGGTGTCTTCCTTGCTCTGTTCTTCACCTTACTTTTTGAGACAGAGTCTCTCACTAAATCTGAAACTTGTCAATTGGCTACTCCAGGGACCCTTGGGCACCCCTACCCAGAACTGGGATTACTGCTCCCAGCTTTTTAGGTAGATATTGGAAATCCAAACATAGGCCCTCATTTTTTTCACACCAAGCACTTTACCTACTGAATCAGCTACTCGATCCCATACAACAAGAATAGAAATATTCTTTCAATCAAGTCTTCTGATGCTTAGAATGTCTTAATTTTAAAACAAGAATATACTCAGAAGTACACTTGCCCAGTATGTAAAAGGTCCTGGGATTAATGTGAGAGAGAATATCTTGAAAATTGTATGGATGTATCATCTGTCAATTAAAAGATACCATGGCCTGTAGAAAAGGGTAGGCTAGAAGGTGGGACATTCAGTAGGCAGRAAGAATTCTGGGATAGAACTAAGGAGGAGAAGAGTCCCTGGGGAAGATGTGAAGACAGAAGCATATTACCTGAGCAGAGGTAATCAGTCACATAGCAGAATGTAGATTAGTATAAATGGGTTATTTTAAGTTATTAGCTAGTCGGGGAATGAGTCTAGCTGTATGGCCTAGTTATTTGTAAATAATATTTTGAGTCTGAGTTGTTATTCTGGGAGGTGAAAGGGTCAGCTCAGTAACTTTGAAAAGGTCATGGAACACTTGCCCCTCCCAGAAGGGAGAGGCTAAATTACATTTCTCAGACCACAGGGAGGTCCCTGCRGCTAGGGAAGGYCCAGAGTTATACTGAGATGGTTGGCCACCTCATTCTCAAACAACCAATCAGTTTAAAGGTAACACTGTTCTGCCAATCACATTGTGCCTAATGGCAGCTGCCCTGAGGACTGTATAAATGCCTGCTACAGGACTACATGGGCGACCCCAGCATGTTGGATTAAATGAAATTCTTCTTGCTTTTTGCATTGATTCCCATCTCCATATTGTTCACTCACGGGTCTCCAGTAAGTTAAGGCTCCCTGAGTCTTACAGAGTTGCGCTGGGAAGAAAAACTTGCATTTTACTTTAATCCCCAGCAACACACACACACACACACACACACACACACACCACATGCACACACATGCACGCCCACCATTCTGAATATTAATATACTCTAAGTTATTAACCTTATCATTTAAGTTAGTGCTGTAAAGGTCATAAGTTTTTGTCTACTTCAAAGTCATAAAGNAAGAATTCTGGGATAGAACTAAGGAGGAGAAGAGTCCCTGGGGAAGATGTGAAGACAGAAGCATATTACCTGAGCAGAGGTAATCAGTCACATAGCAGAATGTAGATTAGTATAAATGGGTTATTTTAA
The DNA here is from genome assembly GCA_002335545.1 of Apodemus speciosus. Taxonomy (NCBI): domain Eukaryota; kingdom Metazoa; phylum Chordata; class Mammalia; order Rodentia; family Muridae; genus Apodemus; species Apodemus speciosus. The sequence goes on along the minus strand of BDUI01009468.1, from coordinate 38,842 downwards.
GTTATTAGCTAGTCGGGGAATGAGTCTAGCTGTATGGCCTAGTTATTTGTAAATAATATTTTGAGTCTGAGTTGTTATTCTGGGAGGTGAAAGGGTCAGCTCAGTAACTTTGAAAAGGTCATGGAACACTTGCCCCTCCCAGAAGGGAGAGGCTAAATTACATTTCTCAGACCACAGGGAGGTCCCTGCRGCTAGGGAAGGYCCAGAGTTATACTGAGATGGTTGGCCACCTCATTCTCAAACAACCAATCAGTTTAAAGGTAACACTGTTCTGCCAATCACATTGTGCCTAATGGCAGCTGCCCTGAGGACTGTATAAATGCCTGCTACAGGACTACATGGGCGACCCCAGCATGTTGGATTAAATGAAATTCTTCTTGCTTTTTGCATTGATTCCCATCTCCATATTGTTCACTCACGGGTCTCCAGTAAGTTAAGGCTCCCTGAGTCTTACAGAGTTGCGCTGGGAAGAAAAACTTGCATTTTACTTTAATCCCCAGCAACACACACACACACACACACACACACACACACCACATGCACACACATGCACGCCCACCATTCTGAATATTAATATACTCTAAGTTATTAACCTTATCATTTAAGTTAGTGCTGTAAAGGTCATAAGTTTTTGTCTACTTCAAAGTCATAAAGACATCTTTACCTATCAATTTGCTATTTGTTGTTGTTGATGATGATCTTAAAGATTTGTTTATTTACACCGTAGATCTCTTCAGACATATCAGTAGAGGGTGTTCCCCGACAGAAACAGATCCCATTACAGATGGTTGTGAGCCACCACATGGTTGCTGGGAATTGAACTCAGGATCTCTGGAAGAACGGTCAGTGCTCTTAGCTGCTGAGCCATCTCTCCAGTGTAGAGAGCCTCACTGAGGTGTCATGCCACCTGGCAGGAACTTGACATCGACCAATGTGAAGTTCCTCTCCCAGCCTTTGAGCAGAAACTCCTGTGTTAGTCATAATCCCCTCTACCTAGGGTGGAGTGCTCAGACCAAGGTGAAGCCCATGGTTCTTTAAGGACCTGCAGTTTCCTGAGAAACACTAGCAACTTGTGGAGCAACTGAACTGGTTCTGCTGAGAAGCTTCCAGCCTTTGGGGGAAGGGTTTTCCTCTGCCCATATATTGGGAGTTCTTCATTAAACTTTGAGACCTTGATTAGCAGGTGTTATCTTGGTCTCCGTCTCTTTTTACCGCCTTCCCATACATCCCCAGGTTCACTTCCAGGTAACCCATTCGATGTAACTGCAGGCAGTTACATGCCAGCCCTAGTTTTATTTTTTTTTAATGTTACATTTCCTCCTATATTCTGCTGGAATTTATTTTGTGCATCTTTGGTATTCATCAGCAAGTCAAAAGACAGCACTGGAGCAGTTAAAGGGTGGGTAATCCTGGGAGTTACAGAGACTGGCATGTGAATCAACAATAAAAGATGCTCATTCAGAGAAGATAAAGACTCCCACCAACCAGTACAAGTAATCCAAGTTGAACATATTGAAATCCAAAATGCTCCCTTCAGAACCCAAAGTGAATCACAACCCACAGCTCGTGCTCTGAACCCTTAGTCCCCAGCTGGTGTCTGCTACCTGGGGATGTGGTTGGAGCTTTGGGAGAAGGGGCCAGTTAAAGCAAGTGAGTCGCTGCGGGCTGAGCTTTGGAAGGTTACAGCGAGTGGTCCCTGTCCTAACCTCTTTTTCTGTTTCCCATTGACCACGAGATAAAGAACTTACCCCACCATAGGCTTCATGCTGTTATTCCTCCCCCAAGGCCCAGAATCAAGGACTATGTGTTGATATCTGAAAGTGTGAGATAAAACAAGTCCTCTATCAGTGAGTTATTTGTGACACAGCTATACGGAAGTAACCAGCGCACTTCCAAATTTGGGGAGGATCATTGACATAACGCTGCAAGTGGAAAATCCCGCATTGTATAATTTCATTTAGTGAACAGTATTCTTTAAAATACTATGTAAAAGTAGAAGCTACGCATGAGAAGCCTCGATGGTAATCCCAGCCTATGCTTTCAGGAGGCTGAGACAAGGGGATCACAAGTTCAAGGTCAGCCTGAGTTACCAGTGAGATTTTTTTGCCAGTGTGGCTATATGATGAAACTCCATCTTGAATAAAAATGAAGAAAGGGTAGTGGTAGGTCAGTGGGACAATCTTTGTTAGATACACAAAGGCCTTGTCTCAGTCAACAGCATGAAAAAGAGAAAAAGAAGAAAGAAAAAGGTTGTACATAAAATCATCTTCAGACTGTGCACAAAAGATACGTGAAATAGAAATTTCATACCTAGACTTAGATACTACCCCAAAATATGACCCTATATACACCGCAGCCACAGGATTCATATCTGTTGTATGAACAGGCAAATGAACAGGCTGAGAATGAAAAGACTCCTGGTACACACATTCCTGGCCATCTAGGGTCTGATCCTTGCAACTGCCTCCTGCTTCCTTTCCTTCCATGTCCAACCAAGTACACAGACATCAACTAGACTTAACTCGCTGCCAGGCAACAATTCCGCTGCCTCTTTAACCTACAAGGCCCTTCTGCCGTGCTTCCTTCTTAGGTCAGGTTTCCCTAGAAACAGATTAAGAGAGAGATTTTAGCACGGGGCCGTCTGTTGATGAGTGCTCTTGGGAATAGCTGCCTAAGAAGAGAGAAGGACATGGGAGAAAAAAAAACTCTAGTGTGTGGCAGAGGGAGGCTCTGTGAAAATGGAGAGAGTTCTGGAATTGTCCCGATGAAGGCAAGGGCCACTTGCGTGTTATCCTAGGATAAGAGTCTGAAATAGGGGGTTGACTCTGGGAGATGCAGCTGCCTTCTTAGAGGGACTCAACTATGAGGCATTAGATATAACACTCCAGACCTCTAGGCAGACCTCTGGCCCGCAGGCAGATCTAGAGTGCCTACCTTCAAGTCTCATCTGCCTCCTCTGTGGCTGACTTACTGTGGCATCCAAAACAGGGACCACTGTATCAAACATGCCTGAGAACTGTCTCTTCTACCTGACGCCAACTCAGCTGTGTCTCCCTGACACGCTTAATCAAATACATAGAGTTTGACTCTGTCTACCACTAAACTTTTAGCCAGGCATAGCAGCACATGCATAACTCTAGCACTTGGAAGGCTGGAGCAGAAGGACTACCTATCATGGAAGGCTGCCTGGAGCACACATAGTAAATGGTAGGCCAGCATGGACTATAGAACAAGAACCCTGTCTAAACAAGCAAACAAATCCTCCAAAGTCTTGACTTCCAACAAGAACACACAGAAATAGACACATGTTCTTAACCTTTACTTTGGTAGATACTCCARCCTTCAATGCTGGACTTCTAGCAAGCATGCTCCTCTCTGAGCAACAKCCCTAGTCCTTGATTTCTAACTCAAGATCTAATATAGCCAAAGCCGGCCTTGAACAGAAGTCTTGTTGCTTTAGCTTCCTAAGTGTTGCGATGGCAGACATGTGCCACCACCCGCATACCACAAGAACCCCATGTATTATTATTCAGTTGGGGACTTGCTTTAAGTAAGTACAAGCAAGGGAGGTCCCACACTCACCCAACAGGAACCAACTTTTTGTTGACAGCATTGTGAGAGCCTTGAGGTCTGCCGCTGTTCAGACACCAGACTCCAGCTTGTGCAACTTCTTCTCTTCACAGACTGCTCTGAGAGCTGTCCGGTTAAAGTGCTGCAAGATGAACAAGCACAAATCTACATGTCCTGTACATG
>BDUI01009466.1:46951-59531 GCA_002335545.1 Apodemus speciosus | reverse complement strand
TAGTACATCAATTCTGCAAGTCTCTGTGCATGGGAGTTTCGTCTATCTTCTAGTGTCTTCTTCAATTTCTTTCTTAAAAATAAAAATGGAAGAAAGAACAATCTCCTTGCCATTACTCAAATGTCAAAATTAAAATTTTGCAGCAGTTTCTTTCTGGGTTCTCATAAATTGGAGGCTGTCAGAGATGTGCATGTGAGAGAGTAAGTCTGTCGTTTTTGCTGACTCCTGTCTTTCCTGTGGTTCATTCTGCTGCCTGATTCTGCGTTGGATACCCATCTGATAATTTTGTAGAGAATCTTTACTTTAGTAGCTTTCGGTTTTGCACACAAAGGGCCTCAGCTTCGTAGTCATAACTCACCTTCAGAGTGCTCCATGGTCATTCCCTCAGGAGTGGTAAATGTCCTAGTCCTAAGATACACTCTAAATGCATTGTGGATGTTGAGAATAACTAACGCCATGAGATCTTACAGGTGAGATCATCTTATTTTCAAGATCTCCTGAATATTACTCACTGCATGATATTAGGTAGACTGTTAKWTGTTCAGACTTGTCCTGTTCCATAGCAGTGAATGACAAATAGGTTCCAGGCRTCTGTTGACTTCAGATTGATGGCTGTCAGACTCCAAAGTTATGCTCATTTATGAGATCTGTTGCAGCCACTGAGAGAATGACCATTTTCCCCCAATACATTTCCTTGCCTGAGGCCTCCTGTTCTGTGTATTTTCCTCTCCAGAACTGTCTCACAGGGCTCTTTCTCATCGTAGGTCTCTGGAAGTTTAAATTTAGGTTCCCTGGCTTGTAGTTGTTTTCACTTCATAGTCCTCTAGTGTGGCTCAGCTTTGAGCAAGGACTTTCCTCTCAAGAGTTCACTCGGCAACCATCCTTCATCATGGACTGACGGAATGTGATTCTCTTCCTACTGYTAGCCTATCTACCCAAGGACTCACAGTCTCACCAAAACCTGCAACTGCATTTGAGGCTTGTGGGGCTATGTGCTTGTCCTGAGAGCTAGGAGAGAATTAGAATTCTCATTTCCATTCCCTTTTCTGTCACCAGGGAGCCATGCTGCTAGACCTGTGGTTAGCTTATTTCCACTGCCTTGCTCATAGTTCTTTCTCTGTACTTTTTACGTGTACTTTTGACTACTTTGCAAATTTACAAAACTCTTTCTCTGTCTTGGTAATAAGCTCCTTTTTTCCTTATTCTATTTCTTTCTATTTACCTTGTCACATGCAGGAAGTTTCTAGTCTTTTTTTTTTTAAACCCATAACCTATATCTTTGCTTTTGAGTGGCCCAGATTGACTTCTTTCTGATTTCCCCCTTTACTCCTATTACTTCTAAAGCATTCTCTCTCTTCCTCACTCTTCCTGGGAGATTGGATGCTGGAGGATCTTCTCTCATAGGTCTACATACAGTTGTAACTACTTCTTGATGTGAGCAACTTCCCTGTGGGCAGGCAACTCAGCCATAATCTTGTTATGTATAGCAGGGACCAGCAAACTATTATCACAGCCATTCCCCAGAGGAAGACAGCACACATTCACAGTCCACTCTAACTTTCCATCTGGACAGAAAACTGAGTCTTCTTTATATGTCTCATGACTCAAAGTGGTACCATATACCTGTCATCATAGCAGAGAGCCACCGTGCATCTTATAAGGAATACGACTATATTAATACTTTTTCTATTGTGGTGATAAAACATCATGGCCAAGGCAACTTATAGGAAGAAGGGTCTATTTTTGGATTATCCTTCCAGATGGACAAAAGTCTACCACAGCAGGGAATTATGGCAGCAGGTGGTAGGCATGATGGTAGCAAGAGCTGACAGCTCACATCTTGAAACACAGGAAGCAGAGAGATCAAACTATAAATGATAGAGTCCTTAAATTCTCAAAGCCTATCTTCAGCGATGTACTTTTCGACAAGGCCATACTTCCTAATCTTCTCCAAATAGTGCCACTGATCTAGGACCAAGTCTTCAAATACCAAAGCCTATGSTGTGGGGGGACATTTCCATCCTAACTATTACAATGACTGCTAGAGACTTCTGCTGTTGATGTTTCATTCCCCACTCATCTTTGATTATATCAGTCTCTGTTTGGTTGCCAGTTTGTTGTGTGACTTTCCTTAGACACGTGGAAAGAAATGTGTATTCCTATGTATCACAGGAATATATATATTTGTACACATACATACATAATCAGTATCTATTCTATCCAAGTACAGTTTCATGAACTAGTGATTTTATTGGGATACATGAGGCCATTCAAGGAGACCTATACCACCAAGAAGTCCTCTGGGTAACTTATACTCATCTCYTTCACTGAAGAATCTCAATTGCAACATGAATGACTGGTGAACAGATGCACCACTGAAGGTACACCTGAACATTGGATGGGCAACTACACTACTGAAGAATTTCAACCCAGTGAATTGTTTACCTCTTATCGTTCCTTAAAAAGGTAGAGAAATCTCCCTATATGATAGTCTGATATACTCATAGATTGGTGCTTCATCCAGTTGTTAACACATAGACTTTTTTTTGGCACCAGATGAGAACAGATGCAGAAACCTACAGCCAGATGTTATGTGGAGACAGAATCTAAATCGGAGGTCTCCATTGGGTCCCTCCCTCAGAAATTGTGGGGCCCTATGGAAGAGAGATCGGAAAGACTGCATGAGACAGAGAAATGGAGGACACCAGGAGAACCCTAAGCAGGGCTCACATGGGCTCACAGAGACTGAAACAGCAAGCTTGGGGCCTACATGGGTCTGCATCAGATCTTTTGGATATATGGTATGGTTGTTAGCTTGGTGTTTTTGTGAGACTCCTAATAGTAGAAGCAAGTATATGTCTGACTCTTTTGCCTACCATTGAGACTTTCATCTTCTTATTGGGTTGCCCTGTTCAGCCTTAATATGATGGCTTTTGCCTTTTCTTATAGCCCCTTGTTTTGTCTTGTGTATCTGTTACCTTTTGGAGGTCTGCCTTTTTCTGAAGAAGAAACAGAGAGAGAGAGAGAGAGAGAGAGAGAGAGAGAGAGAGAGAAGATCTGGGGTGGTGTGGTATGGAAGTGATGTGGGAGGGGAGCTAGGAGGAGTAGAGGGAGGGGAACTGTGGTTGGGATGTATTATATTTGAGAAGAATCTATTTTTAATTAAAAAATAGTGGAAGAATCTCAAGAGGATCATGTCAAGGCTTGTGAGCCTTGAGATCTACCTTTATATCCAGAAGGGAATAATAACAGGCCCAGTCCCAGGAGAACCTCCTTTGGCTGATGCTAACTGCTCCAATTCAAGAAGGCAATGATCATGTCCAACCAGAAGGAAAAGAAATATAATGACTTGGGATTGAACTCAGGGCCTTATGTGCATAAGGCAAGCACTCTACCAACTGAAACTGAGGTGCAATGCTTTACTTAGTGACACAAATCTAGTTAGTGCTGGGACCAACGTTCAAATTGCACAGTATGTATAGGATTCATCACAACCTGACAGACTTTGGGGAAGGTGAACAACTAGGGTGCTATGTGGCATGCACTTGTAAACAGTAGCAGAATCTCTGAGACAGCCTGTTGAGGTAAAGGATACGGATTTCCTGATTCCATGAATTAACCCTGAGCCTTGTTGTTATCCTAGTCATGTTTCCTTGACTATCCTCTCTGAAAGGAGTGGGTTTGTTTTTTGATCTTGCTTTCTGTGTTCTGCGTTTGGCTATATCATCATTTCCAATCCGATAACAGATTTCATCATAATGCACTGAAGTACTGGAAGCATTTTGCCACAGTTAATCTTAATGGGTAAAGAGGTTCAGTTTTGGGATCTAAAATTGGGAAGAAGCAGTCAGAGGAGTACATCATTCTCTTGTATTTTGTAATATGTTGTTCTATCCCATTTCATCCTATGAATATCCCTTGACTATCATGCATGAATCACTATGTTAAATACTGAAAATCAGTTAGGATTATGTGAAATATAGGCTCTTCCTTACCTAGCTTTTTGTCTGCTGGGGAGATAAATAAGACAAAATAAAATTACAATGCAGATAGTTATGAATGGAGTGGAGCAGGAAGTAGAGAAACTTGGATTCCCATGGCAGGGCAGAGAGGGCTTTCCTCAGGATCAGAGAACACTTGAAGGGATGATTCTCTCTCTTTCTGTCTTTCTGTCTTTGTCTGCCCCCCTCTCTCTCTCTCTCTCTCTCTCTCTCTNGTGGAAGTATATGTTAGATTTGTCTTTTTTATTTATTATTAAAATCTCCCATGATTTCCAACTTTATTAAGATAATGTGCTGTCTAAATAAGATCCAAGCTGTCTTTTCAAAGTACAATGAGTTCTTCAGGAACAAAGACTCTTTTAGATATTGCTTGTGTGTTAATTAATCAACAGAAAAACACGTCACAGGTGGCATCAATAATATCATTTTGAGCTGTGAATAACCTGCTGTTGCAGAATGTGGTGGCTCCTCTATTTTGGCAAGTAGATGTCTTGGCAGTAAGCCTCCAAACACTTGGTCTTTTCCTTGTGGGCAGACTGTACTCTGTGAAGATATGGGGACTTTTCAAAGTGATACTGAAGGACTGAGTTCATGCATCCCACTCACTTAAGAAACCAGTAGACTTGATGGCAAACCATTGTGTTTAGYGTCACTCAATGATGGGAGTATAGGAACTGAGMGCAGAAAAAATACAAAAGGATCTGATCTTAGTCAAAACAATACTTACRWAGCAGGAAACAKCTACCATTGTCTCAGTGTTGCTTGTGCACCCAATTTATAATGTGCATTAAGTATATTTAATGCTGCAGTGAGGATTATGGTATTTTTGATCACTGTTCATCTGGTCTCACATCCATTTTCATTCATGTTCTCTCCATTMTGTATCTCAGAGACAACATATGACRTCTAAGGTTCTTAGCCTCCCTGTTCATAAGATTCAGTTTTGTTGTGTTGCTAGGATATACTTGTGTAACACTGGGATTGCAGAGAATTAGTAAAATACCAGGTCCTTCCTAGCTTCCAAAGGTGGCTTGATGTCTTTGGGGACCCCAGCCTGTGTATCTCAGCTCTTTCCCTTTTTGAGCAGATCTCAAATGTTTAATTCCRTGTCCTGYTTATAAGTTAATCTTAGAACAAATGTAAACTGACACACTAGCTAGATTGCTGGTGAAGGAATGGTCTATGTTCCAGTCTTGTTTTGTGTGGTAAAACTACATGAAAAGTACACACACACACACACACACACACACACAAATATATATATATATATATATTTGTGTGTGTGTGTGTGTGTGTGTGTGTGTGTGTGTGTGTGTATTATAACAGGCAGAATTTAGTATTGACTCCATTGATTTCAGATTAGAAGGATCTGATCAAAGCAAAGTCTTTTGCTGGGAATCAAACAAGTAATTGTTGACTCACCAGGTTCTTTCTTGGTGCAGCCTTCCTTGACTTAGTCTTGGTTTAAAGTGTTTAATCATGAAAATACCCTGTAGGCTATCACTCCCAGTTAGAAGCAATATGAGGATTCTGAAAATAGGTGTGAATCATAAGACTTTTGCTRTTGCAATTTTCTTTTCATCTCAAATTAGAGAGGACCATTTCCTCAGTCTTCTTCATGCATGCACTGTTCACTTGGCAAAGGTAAAGCAAAGTCTTTGTTCCCATAATCTGGTTGTACAGAGTAGGTAGAATGAACAGTATGCATTTTCTGACAATACAAACTGTGTGGATACTGACTGTGAGTGATCCTGATTATTTTCCTGTGATTGAGATATTATCAGCACAGGAAAAAAAANCTCTCTCTCTCTCTCTCTCTGTCTCTCAAAAAGTTAGTTGTTTAATTTATGTCTCAATCTCAGCTTCCTCTCCCTCCTCTCCTCCCAGTCACCCCCTGTCCCCTCCTTTAACGCCCCATTCAGCCCCTTTCCTCTTTGCCTCAGAAAAGGGGCATCCCATGGACATCAGCCAGCTTTGGCATATTAAGTTGCGATAAGTCTAGGCATACCTTCTCCTCTTGAAGCCAGGCAAGGCATGTCAGGAGAACGGGATCCAAAGACTGGGAGCATAGTAAGAAACAGGCCCTGCTCCTACTTTAGGAGTCCCACATGAAGACGTAGCTATACACTGTTACATATGTGCAGAGGGCCTAGGTCCATTGCACACATGCTCTCTGATAGACAGTTTAGTGTCTATGAGCCCCTATGGGCCCAGCTTAATTGATTCTGTTGTTTTTCTAGTAATGTCCTTGACTCCTCTAGCTCCTTCAATCCTTCTTCTCCTCCTTCTGAAGGATACCCAAGTCTCACTTAAGGTTTGGTTGTGGGTGTCTACATCCATTTCTATCAGTTGCTGGGTGAAGCCTCTGTAGTGACAATTATGCTAAGGCACTGCAAGAATAACAGAATATCATTAATACTGTCAGTGGTGGGAATCCCTCTCATGGAATGAATCTCAAGCTCAGCCAGTCATTGGTTGGCCATTGGAGAAAATGATTCTTGTTTTTTTATGCAGCCTGGGAGATAATGAATCATTAGTATGGTCAACCCTATTTTGGCAAGCCAGTGACAGTAAGCTCACTACAAACAATTTCAAGTTGTACTAGTGCCCTCTCTACCATCTCCTCAAAAGATGTAGATTGCTTATACTGAGATTGCCAAATTTGGTAAAATGAAGGCAGTTTATATTGTTTTAGCGTGAGACTCATGTTTCATTATGTACTGGGGCACTGTACAAGGCAATGCTTGTAATGGGAGCAAGTTTTTTTTCAAGACAGGGTTTCTCTGTAGCCCTGGCTGTCCAGGAACTCACTCTGTAGACCAGGCTAGCCCCGAAATCAGAAATCTGCCTGCCTCTGCCTCCCAAGTGCTGGGATTAAAGGTGTGTGCCACCACCGCCCGGCTGGGAACAAGTTTTATCTCAGAATTCCATTAGATTCATGGAGCATACAGTGTACTCCCTCCAAAATTAACGTAGAACTTTCTCCTCAGTGCAGTATTTAAGGCACAGGCCTTGGGAGGTGATTATATTGAGAGTTTTCTCCCTTTGGAAGTGGGATTAACACTCTTACAAAAGGGTTTGTGGCTAAAGGGGGTGCTCTCTTGCTCTTGCGCCCCTCTTCTGTGAGGACACATTGTTCTGCAGCTGTGGAGAAGATAACAACAAAGCATCATCTTGGGAGGAGAAGTGCCCAGCATCACACATTGATAGTACCATGAGCTTGGGTTTTCTTATCTCTTAAGCTGTGGGAAATAACTGTATGTCCTTTATAATTAACCCTAACTGTGGTAGATTTGTTTAAAGAACAGTATGATTGGACTATGGTAATCTAGGAAGATTGAAGGATAGAAAATTTAGAGAGTATCACACTAGCTATCACATTCTTATCTGCCTGGACAAATTCAGTTATCATCAAAGCACACGGTCTAATTGCAGCATAATTAACTTCATTACTTTCAGTATTCCCTTTCTTGTGTCCCTCATCTTTCTGTCTCTACAATGCCCAAAGCCAATCTACTGATCTGTTTTTAAGATTCTTGCTAATATCTTTTCCCAGGCTCATAGGGGCAAACTCACCCTTCATTTCTTTTACTTGATGAAGGTTTTTATGTTTTTTTTCTCCCACTAACCCAAATTAAAACTAATTCTCCCAGTATCTGATTAAAAGTTACTTTTAAGAACAATAATTACTATCATTTACATAACTACCCTCAAGCTTTACATTTTTCAATTTCTTTCTTTATAGGTGTATGTGGCTTGTGTCCAGTCCAGACTCAAGCTTTTTAAGGAATGCCTCTTATTTAATAAAGGAATCTTCCCCATCAGAATTCTAAAAAATAACAATGACATACCAGCAAGCTATCACATTTTTTTTTTTTACATTTGGTATTGACAAGTAACTCACTCATAATGAAAATATAATGACTTCATGTTTCTGCAGAGTTGGAGTGTGTGTTAAAAGAGATATCCAGTGAAGTAAGAGAGAAGGATGAGAGAAGGGAAAGGAAAGAAAAGAATGAACCAAGAAGCAAATATAGTTATCTTCTCTAATTGCAAGTATACATTGAGGCATTCATTGTAAGTGCTCCTTCTCTTTCCTTTCAATAGCGAGGCCATATCCATTTATTAGCTGTGCGGTGATGTAGAAGTTGCATAACCTGTCTGTACTTTGGTTGGTTACCATCTTCTTGAGTCAATGTGGAAAATAAAAGACTTAGTATCTAAGCAGCTAAGGAGAGAATGACTACTTTATAAGTATAAGCCACTATTTATTGTTTGCCATTTATGCTTTTTCTTTTTTACCATGGAGTTTCACTCTACAGCCCAGGCTTGAGACTCACTATGTAGCTGTTGAGGTTGTGGCAAGTCTCCTGAATGCTGATATCATGGGACTGAGCTTCTCCATCCATGATGTATGTGTGTGCGTGTGTGCGTGTGTGCGTGCGTGTGTGTGTGTGTGTGTGTGTGTGTGTGTGTGTACACAACTATGTGTTTGTGAATGATGTATGTGTGAGTGGGGGCATAGATGGGCCATGGTGTGTGTATAAGTCAGAGGACAACTCTTCAGGAGTGGTTTCTGGCTCTCTATTTTGTTGTGAGGCAGAGTGTCTGTTATTTCGGCTATTTCACCAAAGTCTCCATTCTAGCTGGTCTGCAAGTTTCTAGGAACTTACTGCATTTCTGCCTCCCATCTCACTGTAGAAGTGCTGGAATTATAGATGTGCAGCATTGCATCTGTCTTTTATTTATTCCCGAGATCTGAACTCAAATGTCGGTTTTGTGTGTCAAGTTCTTTTATCTACTGAGCCATTTTCCAGGTCCACCATACCTAGCTTTCTGTAAATTACAAGAGAACAAAATCACTTTATTTTCCTATTTATACTTTTCTATCCTGTTTCACTACAGCTAAGGCTTTATTAAAGTAAGACAGTTATATAAAATAATAATAGAGTGCATTGCAGATTTAGGAGTATATTAATTTTTAGAAAGTTGCTTTGGGCTAGCTTAAGGTATGATTGTAAGATGTGTTGTAGTTTAGCACATAATAAAATGTGGATGTTTTATATATTATTATTGCATATTTTTAATAGAAAGAAGTTTTATATTGAATTGCATAGCAAATGATTCTTTATGTTTGGGAAAATCTTCACATATCATCATAAATCATTTTAATTTTGCTTCCCTTTTCAGAGCATTATAGGCAGATTAAGAAATACTTTTTACAGGTGAACAAAATAAAGTATTCAGGAGACGGATGGATCTGTAAGATAGGGTCCTAAGGAAATAGCTGAGACTCTGAAAGACAAAAATTGTGTGTCTCTCTCACATGTGGATCGTAGCTTCTAATATTTCCATGTGGCTATGTAAGTGGATGAATGTGAATATAAGCTTTAATACTAGGAAGGAGACCATGGGAGGGGTGAACGAGGAGTTTGGAGCAGAGGTGGAAATCAGTGAGACATATGTGAGGTGAGCTTGGGAAAGAGGCTATGAGGGGTGAGATGCTTAAAGAGGTGAGGCAAAGTGAGAAAGAATTAGGAAAGGCACACTGTTTGAAAATGCCATAATGAAACATAATACTATGTATGCTAATTTAAAATGAAAATAATTAAAATGCTGATAAAAAAGACTTATTAAGGTGTGATAATTTGTCCGGCAGTATTAACTTTATGCGAGAAAGATTTTAATTTATGAGGTTGTTGAAGATTGAATTGCCTTGATCTGCACAATCTGTAGATTTGAATTCTTTTTTTTTTTTTTAGTTTCAATGACAAATTCAAACACTAATGATAACCTCATTATTAATAGGTTTTTTTTTTTTTGTAGGATAAGACAGAAAACAATTGATTTCCTGAGTCCTTGAATGTCTGGTAGTTTTTTAGCACTACATTTAAGAATGTTTTAGTCAAATGTGACGACATGCTGCAGAAAACAAACTGATTTTAGGAAGTGAACGGGGAAAGATTTTTGAATGTTTTCTCCCTTGCTTTAAAGTTGGGAATCAAACTACATCTATTTGATGAAAGATTTGAGTTGAATTAGCAGCACTCAGCCCTAATGGGTGGGATTTTTCATGTAACTGTTCTTGTCAGTTCTGAAAGGCAAATAATCTCTTTATTAAAGACTTTGGCAGTTATAACAGTTACAGAAGTTTTCTGAATAAAAAATGATGTATAATTTCTTTCTTTTCTATCTTTTCTTACCCCTCTCTTCTTTCTTCTCTTTAAACTTTTTATCGATTCTTTRTGAGTTTTACATCATGCACCCCAATCCCACTCATATCCCTATCTCTTTGCATTTACCTTTTGCCCTTGCAACCTTCCCATGCAAAAGAAAACAAATTAAAAAGAAACTAAAACAACCACAACCACCACAACAAAATTTCAACATGGATGCTGTAGTGTGTCATGATGTGTCTCACAATATTTACTTGCCAAATGTTCATTTCAATGAATCATTGATCTGGTTTCAAGGCCTCTGGCTTCTGCAGTACTGGATCCTCACCATGACTCTTCTTGGATATTCTGTTATTGCCCTGTGTCATGGAGATCCTGCAGCTTACAATATGCAATTATATGAGGAGAAAGTCAGCCCACACATTTATTATTATTGTTGTTGTTATTAATTATTTATATCCCTATTGCAGATTCTACTACTCCCTCATTCTCACTTCTCCTCTGCCAACTTCTCTTCAAAAAGGAGAGGCATCCCATGGGTATCAATTAGCCTTGGCATATCAGATTGTATAAGATTAGGTGCATCTTCTCCTACTGAGGCTAGATGAAGCAACACAGTTGAAGGAGAGGAATCCAAAAGCAGGAATGTATATTCAGAGACACTCCCTGCTCATGCTTTACAAGTCCCACATGAAGACCCAGATGTATAACTGTCATATCTGTGCAGAGGGTCTAGGTCCATCCCATTCATGGTCTCTGGTTGACACTTCATTCTCGATGAGCTCCCTTGGGCCCAAGTTAGTTGATTCTGTAGGTTTTGTTGTGGTGTCCTTGACTCCACGGGCTCCCTCAATCTTTCCTCCCCCACTCCTACAGGATTCCCCAAGCTCCACTTAATGTTCAGTTGCTGAGTGAAGCCTTTCTGATGACATTTGTACTAGGCTCTTGTCTACAAGTATATCTGAATATCATTAATAGTGTCAGGGGGTGGTTCTCAAGATGTGCCAGTCATTGATTGGCACTTCCCTCAAATTCTGCTCCATCATTTTCCCCTGGACATTTTGTAGGTAGGACAAATTGTAGGTCTAAGGTTTTGTGGCTGGGTTGTTATCCCTGTCTTTCCATTGAAAGTCTTGGTTCTGCCTCTGGTCTCTGGGCTATCTAGCTTCTGGTTCCTGGTCTTACAGGCAGTGTCAGGTGTGGGCTTCCCCTCTTGGCATGGGTTTCAAGCTGGACCTGTCATTTGTCAGCCATCTCCATAATTTCTGCACCACCTTTACCCCAGTACATCTTGTAGAACAGTTATAGGTCAAGGTTTATATAGCTGGGTTGATGTCCCAACCCCTCTACTAGAAGTCTCATGTGAGGGACATCTTGGTTGTTTCCAGTTTCTGGCTATTTTGAATAAAGYGACTATGAACATAGTTGAACATGTGTCCTTGTGGGATGGTGGAACATCTTTTGAGTAAATGCCAAGGAGTGGTATAGCTGGGTTTTGGGGTATAACACCTACTCCCAAATTTCAGGGAAACCATCAAATTGATTTTCACATGGTTGTACAAGTTTGCACTCCTGTCTGCAATACTCTACAACCTCATCATCATATGTTGTCACTTGAGTTTTTGATCTTAGTCATTCTGACATGTGTAAGATAGATTCTCCAGTTATTTTGATTTACATTTCCCTGATGGCTAAGATGCTGAATGTTTCTTTAAGTGCATCTCAGCTATTAGAGATTCCTCTGTTGAGAATTCTTTGTTTAGTTCTGTACCCCACTTTTTAATTGGGTTATTTTGGTTGTTGGTGTCTAATTTCTTGAGTTCTTTATATATAGTCCTCTCTCAGATGTAGGGTTGGTGAAGATCTTTTCCCATTCTGTAAGCTGCTGTTTTGCCTTTTTGGTGATTCTTTAATATGGAAACTTTGTAGTTTCATAAATCCCCTTTATTAATTGTTGATCTTAGTACCTGAGCTATTAGTGTTCTGTTCAGGAAGTTGTCTTTTGGGCCAATGCTTTTAAGTCTATTTCCTATTTCTCTTCTACTAGATTTAGTGTATCCAGTTTTTTTTTTTTGTTGTTATGTTCTCTGATCCACTTGGACTTAAATTTTGTTCAGGGTGACAGATATGGATCTATTGCATTCTTTTTCTTGCAGACATCCAGTTAGACCAGGGTCTATTGTTAAAGATGCTTTCATTTTCCCATTGGATAGTTTTGCCAAAAATGTAATTTCCATAGATGTGTGGAATTACTTCTAGTTCTTTGATTCAATTGCATTGATCAACCTGTCTGATTTTATGACAGAACCATATAGTTTATATTACTATTCCTTACAGTACAGCTTGAGATCAGGGATGGTGATACCTCCAGAAGTTCCTTTATTGTATAGGCTTGCTTTATTG
>BDUI01009465.1:40179-50405 GCA_002335545.1 Apodemus speciosus | reverse complement strand
TGTGTGTGTGTGTGTGTGTGTGTGTGTGTGTGTGTGTAGGGGTTGTGTGTGGAAAAGTGCACATGACTGCAGTGCTCCAGAAGTCCAAAAGAGGGCGTCAGATTCTTCTGGACCTAGAGTTACAGGCAGGTGTAAGCTGTCTGACACAGGTGCTGGGAATTCAACTTGAGTTCTCTTAGAGACGGGTACGAGTCACCTCTTCCACCCCAGGCATCTTATTTTAATAGCCATATATTTATTTGTATAATTGTCTTCTACTGTGCTCACTGAGGACGCATAAGCAGTTAAAATGACCAGTGTCCTCTTTATATCATGTTATTCAAATTTAAGTAGCCACTGTGAAGAAAAACAGCTAATAAATAAGAGATATAAGTGGTAGGCAAGCCAGGCAAAAACCCTACAAATTTCTTATAAGAATGACTATGTTTTGGCAACAGGGCATTAAGTCAAACATTACAAATATATTCACTGGAGAATTTCAAATATCTAATCCTCTTGGCTTATCAAAATAGCTCGAGTTATCTCTGAGAATGTTCACAATTCATTTAAGATTATGTACTGTCCCATTTTGTGAGCTCTTGGGAATAAATTGGTTTTGCGGGGAAACGGCCGGCTAGCGTCAGGCATGGCAGCAGCCTGGCACAGGCTGAGGCACAGGTCAGCGTGTTCGCCTCTGTCCTGAGCTACTAGGTTGGTACCCACGTCACAAGATACTAAGCCGCGCAGAGAGGTGCAACCGTGGCTTTTAAGTGACATCACTGACTTCAACAATCACCCTATTTCAAATTCTGCCTGACTTTAGTTTTCAGCGGCTAGGACCTTAGCACTTGTCCTAATTTGCATTAACTGTCAACTTGACACAGCCTACAAGTATCTGAAAAGTCTCACAGTTGAGTAATTTTATCACGTGAGTCCTTCTTTGGGGGAATTCCCAGGATTATTGACTCAGGAAGGCCTAGCCTGTTGTGTGAAGCATCGTCCTGAGGGAGGGGGTCCTGGGCTGGGAGGAAGGTTAGCTCCCTACGTGTGCGCTTGTGAGGGAGAGATGAGGCGGAGGGAGAGCGCAACCCAGACAAATGCCATTCCTCCATCATTTCTGCTTCAGCTTCTTGCCCTGACTTCTCTCGGGCGTTGGATAGTGACCTGGAAGTGTAAACCAAATAAACCCTTTCCTCCCCTAAACAAATTGTGAGTTGTTTTTAGAGTGGTTTTTTTTTTTTTTTTTTTTTTAAATCACAGTAAATGGAATGAAACTAGGACGGTGTTGCAGGAGGGGAAAGATTTGCAATCAATTATTCAAAGTATGTAATAAGTGGCTAAGAGCACAGAGTTAAGGCTGGAGATCTAAGGAGTCGATGGGCACAAATGAACAACTATGGGAGGAAAAGGAGGCTGGCATTCTCTCTCCAGCATCCCATAAACATGCACACTCATCCTAAGGGGAAAGTCGGCACCAAAGGCAAGAAAGTAACTCACTGCTCATGAGGCAAAACACGGCCACGTCCCCGGCTGACCTCCCAAAGTCAGTTCTAGCAAGTTGTCACATAGGATATTCTAGAACAGATAAATAGATATCTAGAATAGATAAAGGAGCCATGTTTCTGGGAAATGGTTGTGATGGCCATTGCGAGTAACAGCAGCAATATAGGTGCACAGCTTTCTGCAGGGTGGGTCCTGCATGCTTTGCCAGGCAAATGAATCCAGTTCTTCCTCAGCAGTTCTTAGGCAGAAAAAAACAAAACAAAACAAAACAAAAAACCCTAAAGTGTAGCCACAAACTAGATCATACAAAGTTTGGAAAAGATGCCATTGTGTAATATAACCACTACGGCGATAAAACCTTCTCCCAGCACACCACCCACCCATCCTCTCCGGGCCCTCTGCTGCTGTTGGCTTACAAGGTAGGAAGGAAGGCTCCTTAAGCCACCAAGCACAGGACCCTGCCTGAGGCTATCCATTCATCTGGGAGCTGTTTATTGGCTCCAGCCTTCGGCCTGAGGTTGTTCTGGGCACCATCAATTCCTAGAAAATCTAATAGGCATGTCCCAAAGGCAAGGAGGAACCAATGACGACATGCAAATGCACTTACAAAGGAAGCCTTCCTAAGTGCTGGCGGGGAGGTCTCAGGACAACACGAGGTGGAAGCAGCGCATGAAGAGACAGTGGTAGGTGCTACGTCTGTGCATGGATCCAGGGATTAACCTAACTGCGGCCCTCATGAGAATGAAAACTGACAAACACAGGCACAGAAAAGATGGGCTAGGTTTTCAGGTAAAGAAGCCACAGCACCAGAGAGTTTATTATATACGGCTGACCAGAGAGGTGGCGTTATTGCATACAGCAATATGTTGTTACATACAGATAAACAAAGAGGCGGAGTTACTCTATACAGCTGACAAAGGAGGCAGCTAGAGACTGTATACCAAGGAGATAGTTCTGTAGGGGAGCAGTCTTCAGGCCTCAGACACTCGGAGCAGGGAGAAAAGCTATGGTGGACATTATCTGCAAACACTGTCAACGTTCACTCTCAGAACAGAGGAAAGCTTTGCCATCCCCATCGGTCCTTTTGACTGGTTGTGCCCGTGTCAAACAGTACACACTCACCCAGGACTTGCTTGCTCCCTACAATGACTGTTCTAGCAAAGGGCAATGCCCAGTCAGGTGGTGAAGGAACCAAGGCCATGCACGAAGAGAAAGCAGTCCCAGGTGCTGTGGGTGAGGACACAAGGGTCGTCCCAAAGACGCTAGGAGACAAGCAGAGGAGAGACGGCAAGTGGACCCTCCAGGGAGACCTCCGGGATGGGGTGGGGTGGATTTTATTCTCCAAGGAGTGGGCAGCTACAGAGACGCTTAAATACGATGGGATGTGATTTCTGTTCTCAGCAGGTCAACCTGAGGGGTGGGGCCAGGAGAGGAAGCAAGGAGACCGTGCACTCCGCACAGGAACAGTTCAGGTACAAGAGGCTGGGGGATGGTGACCGAGAGGAAAGGGAGAGAGCCTGTGAGGGGAACAGAAGCTTCCAGAGTACGTCCACTATACCCCAGCTCTGCTGGAATTTCAGCCCATTTGATTGACTTTTCTAAATCCAATCATCATAAAATGGGGGAACTGATTAGACACACCCCAAAACTCTTAATTCCAAACCAGACGCAAAAGACGTCTTTAGATTGAATGTTTGCATCCAGGCAAAGGCAGGGCACCCTCTCCAACGGTCCTATAGAAAATGACTAACTCAGACTGAGTCGTGGGGTACTCCCTGGCTTCCACTGGCTTCCTTCATTCCTCCCAACTCCCAAAATTCTTACTCTGCAGTTTCAAAGTTAAGCACCCAAAACCTCCTCAGAGCCAACCAAACGTAACTTCTAAGGAAGAATGTTCTATGGCATTACGCTTCGGTGAGCCCAGAAAGGCGAATCCAGATAAGAGTAGATACTTTCAATCACTGTAGCCGGAAGTCTCAAATAAGGCAGAAAGACTGTTCCAAAGGGAGATATAAACCAGAGATACATGCCGGAGAGGCCCGCCCAGTGGGCTCCCTAACTGCTGGAACACTTCCAGGTAAGGCCTTAGCCTCCAGCTGCCTCAAAGAACAGCTAAGGCCCATTGGCCCAGAGCTCAGGTCCCCCACAAGCCTGAAGTGCCGATGGCATCCAGACAGCTAGAACGGGGCTGTACAGTGGGTTCAAAAGTCTCCCTTGCTGCAGCCTAGGGGGACAGCCAGGCACGAGGAGACAAGACACTAGCCAAGTGTGACTGAGTATTGGGGTCCGGGGCCATGCACCAGCTGTAGAGACTCATGCATTCTGGCAGCAGGGGGCTTTGACTTTTGGAATTTTATGGGGAGAGAGAATGGCCAAGAAACTTTAGAAAATAATCCCTGGCAAGGACACTTTTTTTTKTTTGTTTGTTTGTTTTTTGTTTTTTAAAGAAATTTTATTTATTTATTTTATATAAATGACTGCTTTATCTGCATATATACYTACATGTCTGAAGAGTTACCATGTGGTTGCTGGGAATTGAACTCGGGACCTCTGGAAGAGCAGTCAGTGCTCTTAACCGCTGAGCCATCTCTCCAGCCCTGGCAGGGACACTCTCGAGGCCTGTGTCCTGGCCTAGGTATTTATGCTTCGGAAGACCAGCAGGATGGTTCCCATTAATCTCTGAACATGTCCACTCTTTGCCGTGCAYGCACTTACTTAGCAACTAAGGCACCTTCCCTCCAGAGGCCCAGAGCTGTGCTGGGCAGAGATGGCTGAAGGAGGGGACATTGGCAAAGCATCCCCAGGGGTTTGGCAATTGCTTAGCACTTTTTTTTTTTTTTTTTTTTTTTTGGTTTTTCGAGACAGGGTTTCTCTGTGTAGCCCTGGCTGTCCTGGAACTCACTCTGTAGACCAGGCTGGCCTCGAACTCAGAAATCCGCCTGCCTCTGCCTCCCAAGTGCTGGGATTACAGGCGTGCGCCACCAACGCCCGGCTCTGCTTAGCACTCCTGTTCAATGTTTGCCATGCCTCCCTATGCCAGTCTTACTGAATGGGGACAGGTGGCACCTCCATAGAGAGGGGGCATGGGCGAAGCTCAGAGTAGGTCACCAGGGATAACAGTGCTGATGTTTAGAGGAGCCAAGCCCATGCCCTACACTCTTCCCACACCTCTCCCTGCTGCTGCTACCCTCTCCTCACCAGGCTCTCTCCAGGGAGACAGGGGCCTGCTGTCTGGATGGTCACAGTCCTGGCTATTAACCAACCACCTGACCAACCCAAACTCTTTTCTCGCATAAGAAAAGTGACAGCTGTTGGGCTCCTCATTTGGGAACTGTTTGGGGAGGGAAAGACTCTACAGCACCCCAATTCTTTTGTCATAGGAATTCACCAACAGCAATGGGCCGGAGCCTTCCTGTGGAGCCAGGGCTCCTCTGAACAGCCCTCAGGCACAGCTTTCTACAACCTTGCTGGCATGTGCTCCCCCAGAAAAGAAAGGGGCTCCACAGTCCGGCTGCTCATTGGTCCCAGCAGATG
Organism: Apodemus speciosus; assembly: GCA_002335545.1. Lineage (NCBI taxonomy): Eukaryota > Metazoa > Chordata > Mammalia > Rodentia > Muridae > Apodemus > Apodemus speciosus. The sequence continues at coordinate 45,389 of BDUI01009465.1, read as the reverse complement.
GGCTGTGCAGAGTGGGTGGGGCAGGCACAGGGCTTGTCCTCATGTCATCTAGCAGCTGGTGAGGTGACAATGGCTAACCTGGAACCAAGTGTCATGGGCTCTTGGTGTGAGCCGTGTCCACTCTATAAGAGACTTGTGCATATCTGGGGCTAGGCACAGTTTCTAAGGAGTGCTTATGGATATGGATTCTTTAAGCCAGATTGATCTGAGCTCAGAATTGTGGTTCTCCTTATCACCAAGCATAGAACTTTGGGTAAGCTACCTTTGGAGACTTGGTTTCCCTCCCTATCAAAGGTGGGGGCCACTAATAGTACTTAAAGCACAGGGCTATTGGGCAAATAAGGGAGATAACGCACATAAAGGGATAGAAAAGGGCCTGGAGAGATGGCTCAGTGGTTAAGAGCACTGACTGCTCTTCTGGAGGTCCTGAGGTCAAATCCCAGCAACCACATGGCGGCTCACAACCGTCTGTAATGAGATCAAATGCCCTCTTCTGTTGTGTCTGAAAACAGCTACAGTGTACTTACATAATAAATAAATAAATCTTTTTTTTTTTAAAGGGATAGAATGGTTCATGTCCTATTAGTGTGACATGAACTTGAAAATGCAGGTAGTATCCATTCTCTCTCTCTCTCTCTCTCTCTCTCTCTCTCTCTCTCTCTCTCAAGTGTGAGTGCGTATGTATATGTGTGAGTATGTGTGAGTGTGAATGTGAACATGTGTGTGTGCACGTGAGTATGTTTGTGTTACTGTGTATGTATGTGAGTGTACCTGTGAGTGTGTGAGTGTGTGTATGTAGTTGTTATCAGGTGTCTTCCTCTATCATTCTCTGCCATATTTTTTTGAGAGTCTCCCACTAAACCTGGAGCTCACTGATTCAGAAGACTGGCCCGTGAGCCAGAAGACACAGCCCGTGCTGACATTATACACATACGCCTCTGTGCCTGGCTTTTAGTGGGTGCTAGAACTCAACTCAGCTCCTCACACTTGCACAGCCCCTTCCCCTGTGCCTGAAAATACAGGAGTATTCTTTTTAAGTGGCTAAGTCACTGAAGCTAAAGAGTCTGCAGATGCTGCCCTGAGTCCTACTCTCAGAAAAGGAGAGGTGCAAGCAACTGTGTGGTGCTGAGACGAAGCTGTGCTCACAGTGACTCCACCACAACATCCTCACATGTTGAGATGCAAGAGGTGTACACACTTCAGTCTTCTAAATAGGCAGATGCCTCAAGCAAATGTTCTATATTCGGTTCGGCTACCATACTAAACTACAGAAGACATACCCAAGGCTCAGAGATGCCAGGGTCACAGGGTCAGTGAGTAGCCCGCTGGGACTCAGACACTACCCAGAACAACGGCAATATTGTGACATGTGCTGTCACAAACACCCCACACATTAACTCAGTCTTCCACATATCCCAGGAGAAGAGGGACCACAATTATCCCCAACACAGATGGGAAAATTGAGGTCTGGGTGGTCGTACAAGTGAGTAGCTGGACTGGACAGGGACTGAGGAAGGAGACTCCAGAAGCCTTATTCTATTTCTTAGATTACCTTGTACCCTGAGAAGTGCTGGTTATGCTCACTGGACTATTCTGCCTCTGTGAAGGAAAACTGGGTCCCGGGGTACCTTAACCAACTAAGCAGAGATGAAAACTGTGCTGGTCTCAAGTCTGTGACCTGAAGAATGAGTTTGGCCTGGAACTCTGTATTGAAAACGCACAGCCCTGACCATATATGGTTCTCTGAACTAGGTCATCCTCCTTGCTGGGGAAGATCACGAAAGCCATAAGAATGTGGGCTGAGGCTGCTGACAGGTTCTTCCCAGAGCTAGCCCTGGCCCTTCTGTGGCTGGGCACTTGAGAGCTGCACAGAATGAGCGGCGCAGCCCGGGAGATCCCAGGCAATTTACCAGGCCCTTGGTTTTTCCTTTTTGGCAGAGAGGAGGAAGTTAGTTGCCTTCGTGGGTTGCTCTGAGGTCATAAAAAACGGTCATAAAGCATTTTCCCAGATTCAAAGTCCAGGTTTGCAAAATGCTGTTGAGCTCAGCCATGAGAAGAGTAATCAGAGAAGAAGTCGGGGCTTTGCAGGATTCCCAGAAAGTAGCCTGAGAATGTAAAGAATCTTCATGACTTCTCCATGCTTCATACAGCTGAGGCTCTGCTCCAGGGAGGGGCGGAGAGGCCCCGGTGCGACCGCAGGCCAGCTAGCAGTGTTCAAGACAGTGCCACGATGCCGATGCATTCACAGGCTGTCCTGTCTAACACGGTCCTCATCTACCATTGGACAGCCCGTACTGAGAACGGACGGTTATCCAATAGTTAGTCAAGATCTGACCGACTGACTCACTTCTAAGATGAGACTTGGGTTAACCTCTCTTATATCAACTTGCATGATTCTGTCTATCTTTCATCCTATGTGCTTTGATGGAATTCAAGTCTGTGTTTATCTGAAACTCACAGAGGGCCAGACAGTGAGCCGTTTCCTGTTGTCAAGCTCCTTCTCGGTTGCTGCTGTGTTTGTTATTTAGAAAGAGTCTTGTGTGGCCCAGGCTGGCCTCAAACTCACTATTTAATTGGGGAGGTCCTTGAACTTTAGATCCTCCTGCCTCTCCTCTTTTGGGGCGGTAGGATTAATGGAATGCAGCACCATACCCCGTGCTATGCACCCTGGGGTTGGAACCCAAGGCTTTGTGCTTGCTTAGTGACCAACTTGCATACCAGTTCCAGTAACATCGAAGCCTGCACACGCATCACGCATTTGAGGCTAGGGCATGGAGAGGGGCAGGACAAACTTCCTTATACCGAAGTTTTCAGAAGGTCAAAGAATGGGCCTTGGGATTTCCTTTTCTTTTCTTTTTTCCTTTTGTTTTTTGTTTTATTTGAGACAGAGTTTCACAGTGTAGCCCTGGTTGTCCTGTAACCCACTCTGTACACCAGGGTAGCCTCAGTCTTCGAAATCCACCTTCCTCTGTCTCACAAGTGCTGGGATTAAAGGTATACACCACCACACCCAGCTGACTTTGGGATTTCAAGGGCTTAAAAAATCCTTTAAAAGTATTTATTGTAATAATTAAGCAGTCGTGAAATATTACATTAAAAAATGGGTTGTCCGATCCTCACAATGACTTCTCGGGCGGCAATTTGCTTATGGTCCTGAGAAATCCAAAGAAGAAAACTACCTACCATCATCAGCTGACCTCTAGTCTGCTCTTTACCAACTGTAAATCAGGAAGAGGGATGAAGAGCCAATTCTTAGTCAACACGTGTTTGTTGAGCACTGGCCTTATCTGATGTTGGGGATCCCTTTGGAAGCAGTCAAGCCGTGGGACGGGTGGGATGAAAGAAGCCGCGGCAGCCAGGAACTGAGATTGTGAAGACAGTACCCGTGACAGAGCAGAGGTCTCTGGGAAGGAGCTCCATTCCGATGACCAAGAGCCATGAATGAGAAGAGCAGAGAAGACCCTGCTGGGGCCTGTGGGATGGCTGGGAAACCCCCAGCATGGGAAAGAGCTCAGGGAGTTCAAGGGAAAGGGGGCGTGGTCAGGTCTGTGAGTGGCAGGAGGAGAGGTAGGAACACAGCAGATCCTGCCGGACTTTCAAGGCAAGGTGAAGACATTACTCTCTACACAAAAAGAGACAATGAAAGGTACGTACAGCAGGAGGACAAAACTGTGCCATTTCTGACCAGTCTTTATTCTGGGCCTGACTGGATAACGGACTGGAAGGAGTAGCTGATACAGGTGTCCTTAGCTACGAGACAATTAGACAGGGTTGGAGTTTGGGTCTCTTGGGGGAAATTTTTGTTCTTGCTATGAGGCAATGGTATGAGGAGGAATCGAGGCCGAGCATTCAAGCTGTTTGAAGCTAAGAGGACAGGTAATTGCTTACAGCAGTTCTCAACCAGGGGCAATTCTGACACAGGCTCACACCTAGAGACTTTTGGACACTTATTTTGCTTGTTTTTGGTTTGGGTAGGGGATTGTTTGTCTTATTTTCTTTTTCTTTCCTTTTTTTTTTTTCTGAGACAGTATCTCATGTAGCCCTGGTTATCCTTGAACTCCTGATCTTTATGCCTTCACCTCCCGAAAGCTGAGATGACAGAATTGCCACCAAAGACATCCTAAAAAGCAGATGCTAAGGGTGCTACTGCGGGACCTGGGGGACCCGTGAGACAGCCTTCGGGGATGTGTCTGTCAAGCAGATGTCAACCAGGACCCAGGCTGAGAAACCCTGGCTTGCAAGAGCAGAAAGAGCAAAGGTAGGGGACTGTATGGGGCGGGGGCGTTATTCAGCACTACATCTGGAACGTATTACCCTTGAAATATTCATGCCAAATTATCGTTGGCACCACACCGCTTGGAATGGAGCAAGTAAACGTCAGGGCTGGCATGTGGCTGGCATGCAGGCTCTCTAAGAAGAGAGCCAGTCCTCTTTCTCTGATCCAGGGACACTGAGGGCACACAAGTCGTTCTCTTGCTAGCAGTACTATGAAGTAGTTCATAAAGTCATGAAAATGTATGCCTTCACACTTAACCCTCACCCCATCTGTGACTTTCTCTTCCTAAATTCCACCTACCTCTAGCCTGCTTTCAAGTCCTAGTTTTGGGAGGTTTTTCTGAAGACCACCTTCCCCCCCCCCTCCCCAGCTTGCAGACAAATCTGAATTTCTAGAATCTTCTTTTATAATAAAAAATTATACTGTTTTAATTATAAATGTGTGTGGTGGTGGGAGGGGGTATGCTCATACAAAGAGAGCCCACGGAGGCCAGAGGAGGGCACTGAACCTCCAGAGCTGAAGTTGCAGGTGGTTGTGGGCCCCTTGACATCAGTGCTGGGAAGTGAACCTGAGTCCTTTGCAAGAGCAATACGTGCTCTTAACCACGGAACCATTCCCAGATCTCTCTTAACTATTCTCTTAACCATCTATTTAGCACCATTGTTGACACCCCACCCCCATGAGAAGAGGACTCAGCTAATCTTCTAAATATTCCCACCAGAGACTCTGAAGTCCAGACAAATTGTCATTTGTCCAAGATCATAACGATCTGAACCAAGTTATTCTGTTGCTAATGTCAGTGCATCACAGAGGTGACTCCCTCCAAATCTCCAACCTCAGCTTCAGCAGCAGCTTCTGGGGGGGGGGGTCTGAGAAGCCAGTCATCCATCTGGCATGCAGTTTACACACACACACACATACACACACACACACA
>BDUI01009464.1:10584-31356 GCA_002335545.1 Apodemus speciosus | reverse complement strand
AGAAGAAGAAGAAGGAGAAGAAGAAGAAGAAGAAGAAGAAGAAGAAGAAGAAGAAGAAGAAGAAGAAGAAGAAGAAGAAGAAGAAGAAGAAGAGGAGAAAATCCCAACTATGGAGTGAGCCAGATGGGGGTGGGGAGGGAGGAGGAAGAAAATCCCAAGTAGAAGCTGTGAAGGCTGAGCTGAATGAAAGAGGGATTTCCGGTGTTCCTTTTAACACTGTAATAAAAAACCCCACAGACACTGAGCTTTGACAGGGCCCTCCTGCCATCTTTGTGGTTGACAAGAAAATGATAATGCTTTCTTTGGCTGTCGAGAGCTGCGAGAAGAGCCCCAACACCCCGTCCTGTGCAGGATGGCTCTCCACAGGACTGACGGGGACAGACATTTATAGGTTTCCCCATTGTTCTCGGCATTTTTGCCAGGGTATTTCATTAATGTAAACAGTGAGCCGTTTSTCATCTTGTCTCACCACTTGACCTTGACAGTTCTCAATTCTGCTGGTGCCGTGAAGGACGGAGGTAGCAGGCACGAGACAGCCACTAATTATTGGAAGCGGAAGCCTTGCTGACCCAGTATGAGATTAACTGCTCCCTTGCCGTTTTTATTCTAGGGCATTAGCACTGTCTGGTTATCTTGCTTTGGTTGAGAAATTCAGGACAATAGCAGTGCTGATGGTGATGTTGGCAATTTCCGTGTTTGTTTTGCAGGTCACGGCCAGGGGGTTCGGGCCACTGCTGCAGTTTGCCTACACTGCCAAGCTGTTACTCAGCAGAGAGAACATCCGTGAGGTCATCCGCTGTGCCGAGTTCCTGCGCATGCACAACCTGGAGGACTCCTGTTTCAGCTTCCTGCAGACCCAGCTCCTGAACAGGGAGGATGGCCTATTTGTATGCAGAAAGGACAGTGCGTGCCAGCGCCCCCAAGAGGACCATGGGAACTCGGCAGGAGAAGAGGAGGAAGAAGAGGAGACGATGGACTCAGAGACAGCCAGGATGGCTTGCGCCACAGACCAGATGCTCCCAGACCCCATCAGTTTTGAGGCCACCGCCATCCCTGTAGCAGAGAAAGACGAAGCCTTGCTCCCTGAGTCTGAGGTACCCACAGACACCAAGGAAAACTCAGAAAAGGGTGCATTGACACAGTACCCTAGATACAAGAAGTACCAGCTTGCATGTACCAAGAATGTCTACAGTGCGCCCTCACACGGTACCTCAGGGTTTGCAAGCACATTCAGTGAAGACAGTCCTGGCAATAGCCTCAAGCCGGGGCTCTCCGTGGGACAGATTAAAAGGGAGCCGCCCAACGAGGAGGCCGAGGAGGAGGGCATCACGCTCTGCCTCTCGGGAGATGAGACTGACATCAAAGACAGACCTGGAGATGTCGAGATGGACCGAAAACAGCCCAGCCCTGCCCCTGCCCCTGCCCCTGCCCCCAGCACCCCTACTGGAGCCACCTGCCTGGACAGATCCAGGAGTGTGTCCTCGCCTTCCTGTCTGCGGTCTCTGTTCGGTATAACGAAAGGTGTGGAGTCGACTGGCCTGCCCAGTACATCCCAGCAACACTTTGTCAGGAGTTCAGCGTGCCCTTTTAACAAGGGGATCTCTCAGGGTGACCTTAAAACTGATTATACCCCTTTGGCAGGGAATTATGGACAGCCCCACGTGGGCCAGAAGGATGTGTCCAACTTCGCAACGGGGTCGCCCCTCAGGGGCCCTGGGCCGGAGACTCTCTGTAAGCAGGAAGGAGAGCTGGACCGCAGGAGCGTCATCTTCTCCGCAAGCACGTGTGACCAACCGAACACTCCGGCGCATTCATATTCCGCGGTGAGCAATTTGGACAAAGACCTCTCGGAGCCGGTGCCAAAAAGTCTGTGGGTGGGAGCTGGCCAGTCCCTCCCCAGCTCCCAGGCCTACCCCCACAGCGGACTGATGGCCGACCACTTGCCAGGAAGGATACGGCCCAACACCAGCTGCCCGGTGCCAATCAAAGTCTGTCCTCGCTCACCGCCGCTAGAGACCAGAACCAGGACCTCCAGCTCCTGCTCCTCCTATTCCTACGCGGAGGACGGGAGCGGGGGCTCCCCCTGCAGCCTCCCTCTCTGTGAGTTCTCCTCTTCACCCTGTTCCCAGGGAGCCAGATTCCTTGCCACGGAGCATCAGGAACCAGGCCTGATGGGAGATGGAATGTACAGCCAAGTCCGACCCCAAATTAAATGTGAGCAGTCTTACGGAACCAATTCCAGTGACGAATCGGGATCGTTCTCGGAAGCAGACAGTGAGTCCTGTCCTGTGCAGGACAGGGGCCAGGAGGTAGGGAATCCACATACGTTCAAGCGTATGACCTACTATCTCAGCCTTTTCCCTGAATTTTTCCTCTCCCCAAACCTCACTCTCAGGTCGTTCTTATATGGTTTCATAGTTAGGGTTTCTACTCCTGTGACCAGACACCATAACCAAAAAGCAATTTGAGGAGGAAGGAGTTTACTTGGTTTACACATCCATGTTTCTGTTCATCATCAAAGGAAATCAGGACAGGAACTAAGAACAGGGCAGGAACCTGGAGGCAGGAGCTGCTGCAGAGGCGTGGAGTGGTGCTGCTTGCTGGCTTGCTCCACCTCATGGTTTGCTCCGCCTGCTTTCGCTTAGAACCGAGGACTACCACCCCGGGCGTGGCACCACCACAATGGGATGAGCCCTCCTCCATCAATAACTAAGAAAATACTGTCCAGCCAGATCTTAGGGAGGCATTTTCTCAATTGAGAGTCCCTCCTTCCAGATAGCTCTAATTTGTGTGTCCAGCTGATGGCAGATCAGCCAGCACAGGTGTCAAGTTTAAAGGTCATAAATGATCTGGTGACAGTARAAGGACGGTCTCATCCTTGGAGGCGGGATGCTGCAGTGTGACTGAGAATTAACCACTTCAGCCGTAGAAAGCCCTTTTTATCTAACTCGGATTCCTGTGCTCCGTCAGCAGAGGCTGGCTAGATCCAATGCACGTAAGGTGCAGATACTTCTCGTCCCCTCCCCTTTCCTCCACTGCTGCCACACCCCTCTCTTCCACCTACTTAGGAAGCATGACCTCATGTTTGCTCGGTGTTTGCACCCCCAAAGGTTTCCTAGTTGAGTAGGAAAATGAAAAAGTGCTTTCAATTTGATCAATTGGAACTGAGTAGGTCCTCACAAACAGGTGCTTTTCCTGCACCTTTTCAGTAATTCTTGTCATTAGAGGCCTCTAGGGTGACCCTGTGTCCGTCACAGTGCATGACAGAATGTTCATCATCCATGTTAGACATGGGATCCACTCAGAAATGCCTCGTTGGCACAAAGAACTGGGTCAGGGCTTGAATTCTTTCCCGGGGTCCCACAAATGGGAAGAAGTCATTTGTGTGGTGGCGAGTGTCTCTGTTCAGCCTGAAAGCATTGTGCTTTGTACATAAAAGGCATCTAAAGGCTTCAACAGTGGCTCGCCGTTTCTGGGAGTGATGCTGGGACCGCGCTGGCAGAAGCAAGAGTCACATGACTGTGAGAAAGAGGAATGGCAGTCCCAGAGGTCCCTAGTTGGCTAGCAATTTGAATGTTCCCTAGACAAACCTAAGCATGTCTAGGTCATGACCTAGTACCCACTGCAGTGTCTTACTGATTGACGAAGAACCAGCTAAAGACGGAGTCTGTGTCTCACACCCGTCTTGGGAGCAGAAGTGAGCAAACCCAGGGGCAGGTCTTGCCCCTGTGTCTGAAGAACACAGAAAAGAGAAGCACAGGTTGGGAATATGACTCCATGATGTGCTGCCAGCCTACCAGGGCCTGGCCCTGGAAATCATTTAAAAATTGAAATGAGGGGAGGGAAGAGAGAGAGGGGACAGGAAAGGAGGTGGCTGCCCGTGAGGCCGCATGCTCAGTCCTGATCTGCTCCTCAGGTATCGGCCTCTTACTCAGCAAAGATTAATTCTACCAGATGGTGAAATGCCTGGGGAGGGGAGGGGAGCTGATGTGTTCAGCGTCCACCAGCTGGTGGGCGGCATGCTCATGAACTTCAGCTTCAGACACTGAAATGGACTCGGAGGCGCCTCGAGCTAGCTGCAGACACGCCCGGGCTCACTTCCTCTTCTTTGCTAGTCTACCAGGTCCCCGCTTTCCCGTTACTGTCTGGCAGAAATAGAGAGACAGAAAACCCCCTGAAAAGGGCTTAATTTAAGAACTAGAAATGACGAAGGAAATCCGAATGGGATCTGTTCCTGTGTGAATCTTACCCCTTCACCTCGGGATCGGGTTGCTATCGATGCCCAAGACGCGGCAGCCCTGGTCCGCCCTTTAGGAGCAAGGCATCCGGAAACCAAGGATACGTGTGTGTGTGTGTGTGTGTGTGTGTGTGTGTGTGTGTGTGTGTGTGCGCGCGCGCGCTCTCTCTCCTCTTGGGTTCTTCCTTCCCACAGCCTCCGTGAGGTTTGCCTTTTGTCCCTAACTGTCCTTAAGTGTGCCTCGTGCAGAAAGCTAGTCATTGAGTCATGCCCCCCCCCCACACACACACACACAATTGGTCTTACTTACCAAGGACTGGTAGAGGAAATGCAGATGCCTCCGAGTCTTCGTTGTGTCTCAAAAAGAGCCCTACACTTAACCCAAGAAGTTGCATTCCTTAGGATCCGTCAGTTTCAGATACCCAGTGCCATCCACAAGAGTACATGTCTTGTTGTTTTCTTTTGTTGTTGGTTATTTTTGTTTTGTTTGTTTTGTTTTTCTGATTGGGCTCTGTCAATCTCCACCAGAGAACTGAAGGCTGTGACACAGGGTGAGGAGTCAGTCATTCAGCCTGTGAAACAGCCAAGAACAGGACTAATCTCTCCTGAAAATACCCTTGCGTTTAATTTTTAGTTTTAGTTTTCAAAACAAGCCTGTTGTTCATTCATAAGCAGCAAAACACACATTTGCCAAAACTCGATGCCATTTCACGAGTCACACTCCGCCCCTCTTGTTAGCTTGTGTTGGGCAAGAGGATGATGGCAAAGCTGAGGGTGTGTGTGTGTGTGTGTGTGTGTGTGTGTGTGTGTGTGTGTGGTCCCGCTCCCCCAACCTCACCCCACTCCCCAGAAAAGGGATTCATTTTCCCAGAACCACCCACACCGTCAGCACAATGGCCCCTGTGGGAGTCAGTGACTTGCTTCAGGAGTTCCTTGGTCTGGGTAGGCGGTCTGCCCCAAAAGTACACTGAAATCCCATGGATTTTAACTTGTTTTCTTGAACCGGTCCATTTTAAAACACCAGCATCTGTCTGGGATTCGACAAATACTGCTCTTAGGTGGGGTTTAGGTGTTTTTTTTCCAAGTAAACCAGGAGAGACAACCAAGTCTGCAACAGCCCGGGGCCCCTCTCTGAAGCACTGCCGGCAGTGGGGCAGCATCTCTGCGGCCTCCGCAAGGAGCCAAGACAGTGGACCAGAAGAAAAACATTAGCATATCTACCTTCTATAAAACCTGCCCCCGAGCTAACTGACTCCCCTAGTTCATAAAACAGACTTCCCCATCCTTTTTGACCTGTCCCCAGCTTTGAAAAGTTTAAATTATTGGGTTGGAGAGTTGGCTCAGCAGTTACAAGTACTGGCTGCTGTTTCAGAGGACCCAGGTTCAGTTCCCAGTGCCCACACTCATGGGCAGCTCACAATCTTCTGTAGCTCTGGCCTCTGCAAAACACTACACACACGGTACACAGACCAGACATACATGTAGGCAAAACAACTATACACACAAAAAAGAAGTAACAAATTTTTAAATGAACTATGATTTCCATACCATAATATCTAACCTATTAGAATGAAAACTCCAGTGTTTTTTGTATTTTCAGTGTTATGCAACCATCTTCAATTTTTGGCTCTAGCGTATTCTCGCTGCCCCAGGAGGAGTACTGTTCCCAGTAGCAGGTTCTCCCCACGGCTTCTTTCTCTCCACCCCAGACAACCACTAACCGCCTCTGTCCTGTACTGGATGTTTTATATAAATGATATTTGGGGTTTTTTTTCCAAATAAGATATCAATTTCAAAATGTATCCCTTCCATAGATACACATGCCCATCGGATTTTAGCTCCACATTCTGACTGCTAGTGTATTGTGTTAAGCCCTGCCACATTCTGTTGATCTGTCAGCATCTGAGGGGGGTGGTGGGTTCAAGTTTCTGGATATTCCTGAGGAATGGTGCTGTGAGAATCTGAATGCAAGGATTTTGAGGATGGGCTTCCAGTTCAGTCATTAGGTACCTCTGAGTGGAATTGCTGTGTCACATGATGACTCTGTGTGGCCCTTGAGGGACTGTTCAGCCGTTTCACAGGGCAGCCCTACCAGTTTTACACTCTCTCCATCAGGCTAGCTTCGCTTCTCGCTGCTGATGCTTAACTCTTTTCTGTTGTCTGCCTAATGGATGTGACATGACACCTCCTTAGGTTTACAAGTTTGTTGTTAGATTTTGAAAATTGTATAAAAGTCACCATCATTTTCCAAGCAGTGCATGCTCTAGTGAGCTCCCGAACCCCTTCCGTTGTGATTTTAATAAAGAAACGCTGGGCTATAGCATGTAGCGAAAGAGAAAAGGGTAACTCATGCATTTGACTTTAACAAAATATGTTGTCAAGGTGACCTTAACAGAGACAGAACAGAGGCAGAAGACACCATGTGTAATATATGTGTGTGTGTGTGTGTGTGTGTGTAAATTTGTATACATGTGTGCATAATGTATATATGTATGTGTGTGTGTATATATGGCCATACATAGATTATGTAAAACCTTCCAAATAGCCTTTTGGCTATTTTGTATATATGTATGTATGTATGTTTATATAGAAATCATAGATAAAGAAATAATTGAAAATTTCAAGAAAAAAAAAAGAAACACTGGGAAGATGGTTTGTTTCCCTATCCGAAGGTACTGATTAGTTGGACTTACTTTATTAGCATGCTTCATTTGGAGAGGAATAGAAATATATGGAAGTGCCCAGGTATAGTGATGTCACTATATACCTTGTTATCCCAGCATTTAGGAGGGTCACAAGTTCAAGGCCAGCCTGAACTCTAAGGACTTGCGTTAAACAAAACGAAATGAAAAAAAAAAAAGAGGTTTTTTTTTGGGGGGGTGGATAGAGGAGCAATCAGTGAAATAGTTCAGAGAAGCCGTGAGTAATTCTCACCAGGTGATGACTTGGATAGTCTCTCTGTTGTCTTTTTTTCTTTTCTTTTTTTTATATTTTTAAAACCATTGTCCCATTATTCTTTGACAATCTCATACACAAATATAATGTACTTCAGTACTTTTTGAGGGAGACAAAGTCTCTTTACATCTCCCTGGCTATTCTATAACTGAATCTATAAACCAGGCTGGCCTTTAACTCACAGAAACCTGCCTATACCTCCTAAGTGCTGGGATTAGAGGCTTGCACTATCAAACCATAAATTTTGATCATCTTCATCCCCAATTACCATCTCTCATCCCCCCCAATCCCTGTCCCACCAAACCCCTTCTTCTTCCTAACGGACTTGATAGCTTTCCGTGTAAGATTTTTACAATTATTTCTGTGGTTCAGTAAATGAAGCGTGTTTTCACAAGTGTCTGTAATTTGGTGTGCTTAATAAAAAGACGACTTTGAATGGCAGCGTAGGAGTCAACTGTGTTCATGATTAAAACAGTGTTTTTATGTTGTCTGGAACATGCTCAGTGTTTGGAATTCCTAATGTTACATGCCTGGAAGAGGGAACCATCTGACAAAGAAAGACGTGCCTCACCTCTCTCACAAGGCAATTCCTTTCTTTCTTTCTTTCTTTCTTTNCTCACTCTGTAGACCAGGCTGGCCTCGAACTCAGAAATCCGCCTGCCTCTGCCTCCCAAGTGCTGGGATTACAGGCGTGCGCCACCACCACCCGGCCAGGCAATTTCTTTCTATTACCTGATTTTATTCCTCATAACAAGCCCAGAAGTTGAGTGGGCAAGTATTATCTCTGACTCACAGAACCTCAGAAGGTCTAGGACAGAGAAGCTGGGTCCCCTGGCACCACAGCGCTAACTCCTTGTGGTCTTAGGAGTGAATCCCAGGTATCCTAGGAGTGACAAGCAGAGAGACGGTGGCACAGAAACATCTCTTGGTCTTGGAGAGCCAGTACATTGCCATGGTCTCCACGGTGCCCACTCAGCCTGGCTCTGTACACCAATGGCTTCTACACCTATAAGGACAAAATATAGAAGCAGGAAAGGTTTCCTAGACCACCCTCTCCTGGGACTCATAGAGAAAACAGATTTTTGGTTTTGGCTTTTGCTTCCAAATCTATGTCTCTGCCCTCCTTCTTCTTGTAGTCTCTGCCCAGCAAACCAGAGGCAACGGGCAAATGAAATGTGTGTTTAAAAGTTTGGTGCGACGAGATGGGCAGAGTGTCACTGTCAYGATTCCATTAAAAACTGGGCAGAGCAAACAACAAAAAGAGAGAGAGAGAAATGCACCTCAGCAGTCTAAGCATTGTTAAGAGTGGGAACTTTTCCTCTTTTGTCTCATCTTTGAATTCTTTATAGGAAATTGGGTTCTCAGTTATATTTTAATGGAGAGGGGGGAATGGCTTAGGCTGTAGGCTGTGGGCAGTTGTTGACAGGCAGTCTCCTGTTGGGGGAGAAGGGGGCGCTGCATCCCAGGCCTCCCTGAGCCTGCCCAGCCTCCCTGGTCCAGGCTTTCTCTCTGGCCACGCAGATGTGCGAGAAGGCAGATTAGGTCTCATGCACCATTCAGAAGGTCAGAGGTCCCTGGTTGCACACTGCAGGAACCTACTTCACAGACTGCAAAAAAGCTGGGACTCCCACAAAGTCTAACCTTCCTCTGGGCATCGAGTCGGGCAGTGTGGGTCCCATACTGAAAAATGACCTCTAACCCAGCACTTCCTGTAGGTTCCAGAGGCAGGGAAAGAGTCAGCACTTCGGGAGGCCTGGTGCGACCAACAGGAACATGTTGTGCAAACCCCTGCCGTGGCCTCTAGTGCCCTCTTTCGAGTTTGGCCTGCTGACTCAGTGGCTATTCCTCAGTCTCCGAGCCTTAACCAAGCACCAAAGCAGCTCACAGCTAAAGAGATCACCTACACATTTCACAGTCCAGTCACGTCTACTGTGCAGCCTCCCTGCTCAGAGAGTCCACTGGATATAACTGCAGGCCATTCCGACATGTGGCGGCAAGAGTTGGCAGAATGTTTCATTCTGTCATTGTATGTTCCGTGCTGTCTCTGGGGACCCGGCGAGCAAACACCTCTGAGAAGTACAGTCTGGAAGGATCCGTCATGCAGGAGCACCGACCAAAACAGCAAGCCGTGAGAGCCTTGTGTAGGTTGTTTCCAGGGCCCTGTCCCATTACCTAGTTAGTTTTCAGCCCTGTGTGGAGGGACATCTGTGCACACAAAAGCTTGGAAAAAATATTCCTCGCCAAGGCCTGGGGCTGCTCCTCATCTCCAGGAATGCCCATTGGCAAAGGGTTGTGGTTAAGCCTCTACGCCCCTTGCAGAACAAGGCGGCTGCCCCCACCTGCTGGTCAATGTAAGTTCTTTCTTGCTGTATGGCTAGCAGATCTACAAACAAAACCTTACAAAAGTAAGGGTTCCCTTCCCCCCCCCCCMTAGGAAAGAAGGKGTATGGTTGGCTGTTTTCTTCCCCACTTGCCCTCTTTAAAACGCAGCTTGATTGCATCAGCCCTGATGAAATTACATGTGGGGTTTGCTTTTGCTCCAAGGACTTTGACACCACCTTGTTGATTTTCCCTTTCACCCACCAACCTTCCATCCTATCTACCTGGTCTGTGTTTGCTGTCTAGGTGGCTTTCAATACAGTAGCGCTTACTGCGGAAGCCCTTTAGACTTCCCTCGTGATCTGTGCTTGTTGCATGTTTTCTTTCTGAAAGTAAGCAAATGCCAGGCTGGAACTGCAGTAGGATGGCTCTGCTGTCAGCAGAAATAGAAGTCCCCTGAGCCCCAAGAGGGCCCAGCTTTTGTGATGCCCAAAGGCAATGTCCCCAACTGATGACCTCTGCTGCTGAGGCACCATCTAGGATCTGAGTGTCTGTTATCCAAAGCTTATAAATAAGGGAAATACACAGTCCACTGTCTCATTAGAGGCCTAGTAGAAACACAGCCCCACAGGCAAAGGCCTCTCCAAGAGGCTGGAGAGGAGCCATTTGTCCTAGCGGCAGGCACCTCGGGTTCACAGCAAGTGTCACGTGGAGTCAGCTCATAGCTAGGAAGTAACTGGACGGAGGGTTTTCACCTGCCCCTAGGAAAGGCTAGTGAGACCCTAGAGTGCTTGCCTTTGTGCGTGGTGATCAACTGGGCACAAGTACCAGGACTGGGCCTCCTGACCATCTGGTGCAACCAACAAACAATTCCTGAGTCCAGGGTAGACCAGCCATATCCCTCTTCGGAACAAAGACTCAACGCTCCCCCCTCTGGATACTAACAGGAAGTTGCTTTCTTCACTAACAAACCCAGGCCACATGCTTTCTCTGGTGACCCTTTTTCCTGAGAGCGCTGTGAGATCAATGGGCACATCCTACACATGTCCAGCAAGCCTTTCGGGAGGCCTCATCTGAACTGTGATATACTGGAACGATAGAATATGCTTTGGATTTTAATTTTTCAACATTGTATTTTTTTTATAAATAACTTATATAAAATACATTAGAAATCTTTTATATACTGGGATAAATGACGTGTTCTTAAAATTAAACTCACCCGGGTTGTTTTGTTTTGTTTTGCTTTTACTTTATTTAATGTGGCTGCTTTCAGTTTTTTTGCTTTCTTGCAGGGGTGGGTGTTGGTCTGAGTTTTCTTGAAGCAAGCTCTCAGTATTTAGCCTTGGCTAGGCTCAAACTCACAGATCACCTGCCTCTGCCTCTCTAGTGCTGGGATTAAAGGTGTAACACACCACACCTGACTGACATACACTAGCAAATTTAGCCTATCTGACTGATGTTAGTATTAAAAGAGTAGCCTAGCACATGACATTTAGACTTACAGTGCCACCTTCTGGCCAAGCAAAAAATTGAATGTGAGGGGGAAAAAGCAACCTGAGCTGGGTGTAATCCCCTGGGCTGGCCTCCAACTCAACTGGCGTCTGAGGATGATCACCTTAAGCTTCCTGCCTCCTCCTCCTCCCAAGTGCTCAGATTGCTGAGGCTGTAGCTTTGCAGGAGTTGCAGAAACAGATCTCACTGCAGAAGTTCCCAAACCATCAGCACTGCCCTAGCAAGGAAGGGCAGACTGTTAAAAGTCTCAGGCCTGCAGCTGGAGAGATGGCTCAGTGGTTAAGAGCACTGACTGCTCTCCCGGAGGACCTGAGTTCAATTCTCAGAACCCACATGGTGGTTCACAACCATGTGTAACGGGATCCGCAGTCCTCTTCTGATGTGTCAAAAGACAGTGACATTGTACTCACATACATAAAAATAAAGGAATCTTCTTTAAAAAAAAATTTTAAAAAGTCACAGACCTGAACCCCAAACCCCATGGAAACTGATAGGTTTGCTCTCGCCTTCTACATCAAATTCATTATTTTCACCAAAAAAAAAAAAAAAAAAATTAGGGTCTCCTGTAGCCCAGGCTAGCCTTAAACTCAGTTTGTCAGTTTGTAGCTAAAGATGACATTGAATTCCTAATTTGCATACCTCCACTTCTATGCTTATAGACAAGCACCACTGCCCACATCCGATCTCCACAGCTGCCGTTCTTACAAAATGATACATCAAAATTAAACGCCAGGGAAGACACCCCCAAAGTCACGTCATCCTCTTCATTGTTGTGGAGTTTTTTTTTTTTTTTTATGTGAATGGTTGTTTGTGTCTGTCTATGCACCACATGTGTGTCTGGAGGCAACAGAAGCCAGAGGAGGGTATCAGATTCCCTGAAACTGGAGCCACAGAAGATTTCGAGCTGCCGTGTGTGTGTGTGTGTGTGTGTGTGTGTGTGTGTGTGTGTGTGTGTGTGTCTGTCTGTNGTGTGTGTGTGTGTGTGTGTGTGTGTGTGTGTGTGTGTGTGTGTGTCTGTGTGTCTGTCTGTCTGTCTGTCTGTCTGTGTGTCTGTGTGTGTGTCTGTGTGTGTCTCTGTGTGTGTGTCTGTGTGTGTATGCGCGCGTGCGTGCACACAAAACCCCAGATGTTCTTAACTACTGAGCCTTCTCTCCAACCCCTGCCATCTCTCTTTTAAAACTATTTACCATGACYTGTCAAGGACTTGAACGTAGGGATCGTGCCTAAACCTTAATGGCTTACAGTAGCAGTGGTCACACAACAGCTCTCACGCATTCTGGGTGTCAGGGGCTGAGCTGGCCCTCTTGAGCATTTCTGGCTCAAGTCGGGTGTTGGCTGGGGCTCCAGTCTTCTGCGGGTCTCACTAGCTTCAAGAATTCACTTCTGAGCTGCCAAGTAGTTCCTTCAGTAAAAGGTACCAGCCACTAAGCGTGCAACCAGAATCTGATTCCCAGGACCTGTCTAGTTAGAGGAGAGAGCGGAGTTCAAAATAAATGAATAAAACCTAATAAGTAATGAGCATGCTTTCATTCACAGAACTGGCAGGATTGTGCTGTGAGCTGGAGACACCAGGTCTGCCCTACCAAGAAACCAGTGAAACAGCACTAAATAGAAGTCTCAGTGCCCTTCATGGCTTAACCTAAAGAACACATAATGCCATCACTGAGGTGTTTATCGGAAGGAATGTACATTCTGACAGGGGAATAGCAGATTTATACTGTAAACGAAAACATAATTTTAATAGCCACATTCTAAGTGCCTAGCATAATGCTAATCTGAGAAGCATACCTTGTTCTACACGAGGAAACTGAGGTTCAGGGGGGTGATGTCACCTCCCTGAATTCTCCCGCTGTGTGAGAACCAAAGCCCAGCTCTGGCTCCTCGTACCCAGGATGTCTTGTGTTCTGTGTGAGTAAAAAAGACTCGCTGACTGGTGTATCTTTCTTCAAGGTGTGCTGGGCTCAGTCTTCCAGGTCTTTACATCAGTCCTTAGATCACTTTGGCCATTTTGTTGAATTCTGGTTATGTGTCCCTATAGAAGAGGGCTTCGATAAACCATAGTTTTTCTTACAAAAATTCTACACCATTGAAAGAACTAACACAGTTTCCAATATTTTCAATGCCATTTGCTTCAAAGGGAGCTTGGGAATGATATCATTATAATCTGTGTGTGCTGCTTTGTGCATTTTGTGCTGTGTGTGTGTGTGTGTGTGTGTGTGTGTGTGTGTGTGTGTGTGTGTTGAGACAAGGTCTCACTGTGTAGGCCAGACTGGCTCCCCCACTTACTGTGCTCAGACGCATGGCATTCCTCCTCGTAAGTGTTGGGATTAGCGCTATACACCATTAGGCTGGCTTACTTGTGTGTTTGTACTGGTTGGTTATACGAATATTTCATCTTACTTGTATTTGAAACAAGAGAGTATTAATCACTTCTTGCTTTCAGTAGTTCCCATATGATTTGTTCATCTTAAAGAGAGGTTTGGAGACTGGAGAGATGGCTTCCAGAGGACCCAAGTTCAACTCCCAGCTCCTCCATGATGACTCCCAACCAGCTCTATAATTCCCATCACAAGAGCCCCAATGCCATCTTCTGGCCCCCGTGGGTAACACACACACACACACACACACACACACACACACACACACACGGTGCACAGCAATGCATGCAAGCAAAAAATGATGTTTGACTGCACAGATGGCTCCGCGGCTGACAGTGTGTGCTGCTCCTGCAAAGGACCCAAGTTCAGTTCCCCGTACCCTCAGTAGGCATCTCACAACTCCCATAACTCCAGCTCCCAGGGCCTCTTCCGCCTTCTTGTGACCTCAGTGGGCACCTGCACTTATGTGTGTGCACATATCAATATGCGCACATAAACACACACAATTAAAAATAAAACAATGTATTTAAATTATTATTTTGTTATTAAAATTTATTTATTAAAGTTCTACTTTGCGTTCTCGGTGATCTCTCACTTGYCAAAACTTCGCTCCAGCTGCTATAATCCCACTCTTGCTGTTCTTGGTTTCAGGTTAAACTTCCTTTTCCTGTCGATCAGATCACAGACCTTCCCAGGAATGACTTCCAGATGATGATTAAAATGCACAAGCTAACCTCAGAACAGTTGGAGTTCATTCACGACATCCGGAGGCGTAGTAAGAACCGCATTGCGGCCCAGCGCTGTCGAAAGAGGAAACTGGACTGTATTCAGAATTTGGAATGTGAAATACGAAAACTGGTGAGTTGGGGGGCAGGTATTTAGCAACCTCAAGTGACCAAGACTGGTGTAAAGTTATTATCAGTTACAACTGGAGAAACAGGGGGACCCTTCAGGAAAATTTGAGATTATTCTCAACGGGGGGGGGGGGGTGTCATAAATTTGCATCTGAAATGTGTGTGGATGTACACATATCTCTCAGGTGTCACGCAGAATTAACTCCTTTTCATTTTTCCATGTGTAGTATCATAATAGAGGGTGTCTACTGTGTGCATATGCAAATTAAGTATTCTTCTAAACTAAYTCTCTATCCATATGCCTGTTTTTAATAACCAGCATTCTGGTCCATGTAATTGCATGATTCTGAACAAACAGGCAATAGAAAAAAATCTAAGCTGAACCCCAGGCACATATCTAAAACAGTTGATTGATTTGTTCCTTTGAAAAAGCAAGACAGTGCTGTTTATTCTCCGTTGACATCTTCCAAGCCTTAGATAATGTGCTGTGTGGTTTGTTTTGCTTTCTAACAAAATGGCCAAAAGTAGCATGAGGTAGGAAAGGTTTTCTTGGCTTGTACATCCCAAGCCCAGTCCATCATGGAGGGAAGTCAAGGCGGGAACCAGAGGCACAAACCAATGCTAAGGCTATGCAAGAGCTCTTCTTACCGGCTTGTTCTCTGTGACTCGCTCGGCCTTCCTTCTTATACACCCCGGGACCACCAACCCAAAGTCAGTACCACACACAGTGGGCTGGGCCCCCCTACATTAATTATTAATCAATAAAACACCCACACAGACTTGTCTACAGGCCAGTCTGATGGAAGCAATTACTCTAGCTTGTATCAAGTTAAAAAAAAAAAAAAAGGCAGCACACTGCATCTCAGCGCTGAATGAGAGTTTCACTCGTTCATTACGCACATCTTTGACTTCGAGCTTCATAGTCGGACGTCTTCGGCTTCAGGTTGGTTTATTATCAGAGGATCTTCCTTTGTAGACCAGGTCGGCCGTAAATGAAGTCCTCTTGCCCCTGCCTCCCAGGTTCCGGCGTTAATGGGCTTGTGCTACCAGAGGTCCAAGTTCTTAACCAAGACATCACCAATACATTCCTCCTTTTCTACGAGAAGCTAGAACCGTGTCACCTGTGGCACCTGATTCCTTCCTCTACAAAGTATACAGGGACACTTTTTAGATGAGTGGGCCCACGGGAGCATGGTGCCTAGACAAGGAGTTGTGTGAGGCAAAGGGACGGGGTGGGGGTGCTTTCCTAGGACACGATGGTCCTCACTTTTAGACGTCCAGGTTCAGTGGAGAGGGGGCCAGGTGGCCGGGCCCATTTGCTTGTGTCTCAGTGAAGGGGACAGCACGAGTGGTCAGAGCCAGCCAGCCTGGTCTGCTGCCACCTAGTTCCCAGCATTCCCTCTTCCCCGACGTCTCCCGCAGGCTCACACCCTCCTTTGCAGATGCACATAATGTATTTCTCTCAAGCTGCGCTTGTACATCTGTTTATTTTTCATTTTTAAAACATGTTTTCTAGCTAAATTTATAAATATTTTAGCAGGTGTCCTTTCCGCATGTAAATCTCTCTAACACACATGCCCACGCTGCCTGCCAGATTGCGTTCACATTAGGCCGTGCACAGCTCCCGTGTCAGAGGCCTGTTCCTCTCCCCATCCTCTTCAGTTTTTACCCCAATCCTTGCCACGGCTTGCCTGCAAGACTTGCAGAGGGCTGGCTACCCCACGCTGCTTTGGACACACACTTTCTTCGGCTGCTTTATCGAGTGAACCTCGTGAGCCCTCCCCACTCCTCCTCACAGAAATATTAGTAGTAAAACTTTAATTGCTCTCCTTTCTGAGACTAAACTCAGCTCTCAAAGAGTGACAAAGTTAAGAAATACAAGAGCCTAGGTGGGATTTTGCTTATCGGGATAAACATCTTAGAACCATGGGCTAGTATGTCATAGCACAGGCTCTGCATCTCTGCCCCAGGACCCCTCCCTGTCCTGACCCTCCATCCAGTCCCCAGGGATGATCCCTGTTCCAGATTCAGTGCACAGTCCCCAGGGTCCTGCAAAGGATGTGTTGTGTTCAGCAGGTTGTGCTGTAAAAGCTGAAGAGTGTGATGGTCAGGTCTAGTTGCATGAAGTTGCTGATACAGTCTCGATTGCTTGGTTGGTTTTTTTTTTTTTTTTTTTTTTATAAATGGACTTTCTTCTTTACAGTCATTTTAGATTTCTAGCAAAATTAAATGAAGTGTCTAGAGTTCCCAGATGTCCCATGCCAAGGACCAGCTTCGGCTTGGAAAGGGGTTCTGAGAGAAGGAAGGGGTGTCTGGGAGCTTCTGAAAACTGAAAACAAGTCAAATTGTGGGTTCAAGCTGGCGGCCTATGTTCTGCTTGAGACAGCTTTCCAGCCTGCTTTCTCTCTGTTCTGCTTTCTTTCTCTCTGATGTGCTTTCTCTGGAGATCTCCAAACAGCTCTCTCTATTATATTCTGCTCAAGACAGGTCTCCAAGCAGTTCTCTCTTGTTATTCTGAAACATTCTCTGAATAGCTCATCTCTTGCAGATCATAAGCCCAGTCTTTTATTCTAAATATCAATCCAGTCATTTACTCCAGGTTTGCTTTTGATTGTCCTATGAATCAGCATCCCGTGAACCCAGGCCCTTAATTCTTAGGAGACAACAAGCACATGTGTTCTTATTACATTGCAAAAGAATTCAGAGGTCTGCCTGCCTCTGTTAAGCTCAGACAGTAAGCTAGCTGGGTGGGAGCCTGTCCTGAAATTGCCATTTCTGCCACACCTAGGCTTGGACTACTTGTGTCCCAGGGTGACCTTGAACTCAGGAATCTGCCTGCCTTTCTATGGTTATATCTTTCTGACAAACTGGCTCATTAATGCAGCTGCCTTTGTTCCTTTAGATTCGTGAAGCCCCTCGTATAATTCATATTGCATCCCTATTTTTTGCATAGTTGAGAAATTATGTATTTTCAAACTCATGTTTTTAGAGTTCTTTCCCACAGCCTGAAGGGCTGTCCTGAAGGTCCCAGGCTTTACCATTTTGCTGAGACATTAGCCACACCTTTGCCTCCCGGACTCACGCTGTCTCAGAATGGAGTCATTAACCGGGAGGACATCCAATAAAGGAGGAATATAAAATATGAACATTATTATACAACAAGCCTTACACCCATGGCAGCCATGAACACTTGTGGAGGCCCACGTCCACTGGCCCTGTCCCAGGGGCAGGAACCCTGTCATTCTGTCCCCACCAAGACCCAACAGTCCCAGACTCTGGACACCCCCGACAAGAGCAGTCTATTTATTATTATGGACAGGCATATGCTGCATTTCATCTTAATCCGACACCCCTGCTTTACCTTAGCTTCGCTTTCATTATTGAGTATTATACGAATGTTCCAAGGGTGCTGTCAGTACCGTCGTGTGCAGAGCAGACTCACCRGCCTAAAGCCTACTGTAGTGGCTCAGCCATCTCCCCTTCCCTTGACCCCTGGCAGCACTGACTTTTTTTTCCTCACTGTACTCAGTTTTTTGTCCCTCACTGAACTCAGTTTTTTGTCCCTCACTGTACTCAGTTTTTTGTCTCTTTCAAAACATCAGTTAGTTGACTTTTACCCCTCAAAAACAGTAATCGAGCAGCAGGGATCTCTGAGTTCAAGGCCAGCCTGGTCTACAGAGTGAGCTCCAGGACTATACAGAGAAACGCTGATTCAGGGAGAAAAAAAAAAGAAAGAAAGAAAAAAAGAAAAAGAAAAGAAGTAACCTAATGCATTAGGGGAAGATTTTCAGCTATTGAGTTTGAAATAAAATGTTTCCAGTCAGTTCCCTCCAAACCCCACACTTCGGAAAACAGGATGTCATTTGACTCTCCACAGCATTGATGTTTGGGGGTACAGAGGGAGGGATACCACACTGGGAAAGCTGTGAGTGACAGTGCCCAAGTGGTAAGGTAGGTACTGGGGCTGTGTGTGTGTGTGTGTGTGTGTGTGTGTGTGTGTGTGTGTGTGTGTGAACACGCCCTGGACCATGTGCCCGTTAACTTCTGGCCTACTCTTTCCGGAGTTAGGTTACAGTGTAAGATCTCCAAACAAAGGTTGGAGAACCTCCAGGAATGAGGCTTTCACGCGGGCTTCACGAAGCCGTCTCGTCTTTTCTCACAGGTGTGCGAGAAAGAAAAGCTGCTGTCGGAGCGGAATCAGCTGGAAGTGTGCATGGGAGAGCTCCTGGACAACTTCTCCTGCCTCTCACAGGAGGTCTGTCGAGACATCCAGAGTCCAGAGCAGATCCAGGCCCTGCACCAGTACTGCCCGGTCCTCATACCCATGGACCTCCCTGGAGCCAGTGTTAACCCTCCTCCGTTGGGGGTCGAGCAGAGCCTGGCACCCTCCCCGTGTGCAGTAGGAGGAAGTGTACCCTGCTGCCTGGAGCCAGGGGGGGCTCCCCCTGGGCTCCCCTGGGTGCCCAGCAACACCTCGGAGAATTGTACCTCTGGGAGGAGGTTGGAAGGCAATGACCCTGGAACCTTCTCAGAAAGAGGACCTCCTCTAGAAGCCAGGAGCCAGTCAGTGACGGTGGACTTCTGCCAGGAAATGACTGAGAAGTGTACGACGGACGAACAGCCCAGGAAAGATTACGCCTAGCCAGCGCGATCAGCTCCGCCCCTCCCCCCCACCCACCCCGGGGTCTCCACACCTCTCTCATCTGGGTGTTCTGCCAGCCGGTGGCGCTGTTCATCCGTGTCTTGAAGAACCAAGAACGAATTTGGTGCACACTACAGCAGTCTTAGCAGCAATACTGTTTCCAAGTATTCCCTCCTCTCTCTAAGCAGGAGTGCTAGTTACCTTCATAATGGTGCTACTCCTTGCCCTGGCAAGGAAGACAGCGGTGTCCACACTGTCTGTCTGTGGGATAATCGCAAGCTTCACAGGGATAGACTAACCCCTCCAGGACCCAACCACGGATTTTTTTTCTCAGTGGCCCATGTCACAAACCCTATCTCAGGAATTTCTTCTGAATGTTCAATTTTTTTCATTGAAGACAGCTTCTATACACATCAAAGTTTTATAGCTATACTGTGTACATAGTATATATAATATATATGAAATATATATCCATATGCAAAAGTCCTGCATGCCTCGGTTTTCTCATCCCTGAAACTGGAAACTTCATTTATCATTTACAAACAGGTTCCAACATTCCTCTTTTTGTGTCTGATGCCAGAACTGGTTTTGTAACGGTTAACATGGTTGTTTTTCTTGCTGCACAGTTCAGTTTCAATCTGTACTTACTTACAGACAAAATTCATTGTTGGCAGTTTCTTCTCGAGGTTCAGTCTCAGACCTTTTGCTTCTGTTGGTTGGGCTCCGGCGCCATCGCGTCGACCGGTGTCACGTGAGCATTGTGAGTCTGTTCTCTCCTTGTGTTTTCCCCTTGTCTCTGCGGACACTGTACAGCAACGGTCAACTTCGCCACTTGCACTGAGTTTTGAGTCAAACCTATTTTCTTAAATGAAGTTGTAACTTCAGTATAACTCAAGTATATTGTATATTCTTTGCTTTTAGTTAAAAAGTAAAACATTTTAGCTAATTAAAAAGCACTCAGGTGATAATTACGTAGGGAAAAAAAAAAAAACAATCTTGCCAAATAATGAACCCATCCTAGGATGTGTAGACAATAATCTGCTTGAATATTTTTGTAGCTCATTTCCTCCCCACCTTTCCCCAAGTAAAGCTGCAGTGCAGATAATTCAGAGCTGACACTGGATGTTCGATTCCTACGCGGGGGAAAGAGTTTGGACGGCTCGAAGGACTGCTTATCAGAAGAGCAGGAGGAGCCTGTGGTGGTGCGTTAGAACTCCACGGGCACTGGTGAAGAGAAAGCAAGGGAGAACCGGTTCCTTACCCAGGGAGGAATACCCTTCATTTCAGCGTTTCTTTCTGGCCTCTGCTTACCCTTGTGCTCTGGAATGTCATGTGGTAGGACCTGCTTCTTTGAAGGGCACAGCTAACCAACCACCCAGCTTTCCTGCCCAGGCCTGGCCTCCAGCACATCTTAAGACCTGAGGGGATTTGAATAACAGCCTCAGCTTTTAAGTGGCAGCCTCCTGGATTAACTGAGCTCCGGGAGAGTAGGCCAGAACCTGGCAGGATGGCGCCCGCCCGGGATCCATGCGGACACAGGCTAAAGCACCCTTTCTTTCTTCCTCTCATTCTTCAGATGCCCTCTGTACTCCGAGGTTCTGTTCTGCATCCCTCCCCCCCCCCAAGTCTCATGTCTGAAAGCTGCTTCATTCAAGGCATCGGACAGATACACTAGGAGCCCTCTGCCCTCTTCCCAAGCCCTCCGACCTCATCCCCGCCTTTCTCCCTCCCCAGGTAATAGTCTGCTCCCCTTGCTAAAAACTAGTTGGTTTGCAAATCTAGAGAGCAGCTTCCTTGGCCCAAGGGTATCCGGGTCCAGGCCACGTTTACAGGAAGCCATGCCCTGAGGAGTCAGCTCCCTCCTCCCAAGTGCGC